>JAPMOR010124814.1:44529-77934 GCA_026543865.1 Argiope aurantia
TTCCATACCAAACAATTTTAATGATAAGATCAATTTTCAGATTAAGTCGCTGTAACTACGTTTACACGCTTGTGAACGAGCAGATCGACAGACTGTCAATCCAAATTTGAAAGACTTTAGATGTTAAATGGCTGGCATGCTGGCCTAGGGGTAGCGCGTCTTTCCCGTGATCTGGGCGGCCCTGGTTTCGAGTCCTGGTTGGGGCATGGTTGTTCTTCCACTTGTGTTCTATCTGTGAGGTGTGTGAAAGAGCCTTCCTGTAAAAAGGGGTTGCGCAAGCGAGTATGTGCGTGTCATAGTCATATGAGCTGAAAGTGAGACTTCTGTTCTCAGTTGTTCAGGAGTCTTTACCCTCAGAAGCTACGGAAAGACATCATTAGATGTTGAATCTGTACATCAAATATTACTCATTTAGCTTTCTTCGTTTTGTTGCTATCGAGTTAAATTACTCTCGGATCACTGAATTGACAAACTTCTTCTGAATGCACTTCGTTCAAAATTTGATAGATATTTAAAAATATGAAGCAGAGACCATGTACAAAATTTCATCCATCAAGCTGAAAACGCTTTTGAATAATTGTGTTCACTCATGGACGTAATTTTATTTTTAAAAAATGAGATTCTGGGAGATCTAAAACGTGCTGATTCATCAAAATATGTTCGAATTTTTAAAAAAACTATTATAAGTGCAAACTATACAACTATACTTAAACTATTATGTATAAACTATATTTTTTTTTAACTTTTATAAGTCCAGCCTAGGCACACCGTCAATCCATTCTTATTTGATTGACTGTTGACGAGTTTTCAGAAAGTTGGTACGATTTTGCCATTTTTGCAAGTAACTGGACATTAATTTTAAGTCTTACCGAAACTTTAATTACTGTGTCTTACTATAAAAGGCATCCAGCTTCAAGTGACACAAATAATGCTCAAAACCTGGAAAGTGAAATGCAATCATTCGTTTTGTTAAAATTTAATAATAAAGAATATGTTAAATATAATTAGTATTTTGTAGCTTTTTTCATTTTCTGTTAAACTCATTTTTAATTAGGAATCTGTTTTATACATGAAAAAACTTAATATTTTGAAAAATGATGATATAAATAATTTATATACCTTCTTTCTACATTTATCCTCTAAGCTTTATGCATGATTTCAGTCTTAAACCCTTAGAAACCACAAAGGCGCCAGAAAAATTAAAATTTATTCGATAAGTGAGAGATTAAGAGCTATTGAAGGTGTTTGGGTAACTGTCGTCAGGCTTTGTCACAAGACAACAAAATGTGAATTAGAGAAATGTTCTAAAAACTTTGCAACATTTTATAATAACGATGTAGATGAAAACCTAATCAGAGAAATTTGTTTCTTATGGGATTTGATTTTGAATGTAAATAACGCTCAAGACATATTGCAATACATCTATACTTATATAAAACTCAATGTGTGTGTGTTGGCGCTCTACAGGTCAGACCGTTCGACCTACAGCTACCAAATTTGGCACATGCATACCTTGGAGGTCAAAAATGTGCACCTGGAGTCTCTTTTTTTGAATTTTTATTTAGAATTTTAATTATTAATTAGAAACTAACTTTCCCGCCAAAAAAAATCTTTTCATTTCCCCACCGCCAAATGAGTAAGGCTTCAGTTTCTTTTTTTTCCCCACGCTAAAGAGGATAGGCTTAAGAAATTTTCGGCAGATTATTTCAATGGATTCTGTTTGTTTTCTTAATGTTTGATGTATTTAAAACAAAACATTGTTAATTAATCGATCTTTCAGATTCATTCTGAAGTACTTTTGAATTAAAATAAAATAGAATAAAGGAAATTAAAACTTTCTAAGCTGCATAGCGTTACCCCAACTGGAGTAGAAAATTCACGTATTTGCGTTACCTTAGTTGGCGTTGAAAATTCACGCATGCGCATTGTGTTCTTATTGTCGACAATACGAATTTGGTTTTGAAGGTTTAATATGTTTTCGACATATTATTTCAAACGATTCTGTTTATTTTTTTAGTGTTTGATGCATTTAAAACTAAACATTGTTAATGAATCGATCTGTTTATGATGAATCTGAGAAAATTTTGTTGAAAACTTCTTGAGATATTATATAAATTAAGAAAGATATTCTTTAGTGCCCATAAGGTTTAAATACTCAGCGACTCTGTTTTCAGTACTCGTATTTAAAAAAAATGCTTCGTTTCAGTAAAAAAAAAAAAATATTATTATATTTATTGCAGTTTAATCATTTCCACTTTAATTTAAAGCATAAATTCTACGGGAGCTAACAGAAAATTAGAGAGATACATATTACGTTATGGCTGAATGCCTTTATAATATTATGAGTGAATTATGTGACTACTAAAATTTGAAGCTTTAAAATATTTTAATGAAGAAGCAATTAAAATGGGAGTTCCATAAAATAATTAATTATTAAAATTTCAACGTGCATTAAGATTGGCGAACCAGCTGGTCGTCAAAGGCGGTTAGTGCTAAATAATAATTAGAAAGGTATGCGAACTTGTATGATGTATTTAGTGATTATGAGCATTTATATGAAACAATAATTTTCTAAATCAACACAATGTTTGCAGAGATAGGATTCTTTCGATGTTTATATGTCTAGAGAATGGGTATTGAAATAGAAATTTTCATCTTTTATCTCGAAATTGAAGGTGAGAGGCAGGTAAGTAATTATTGAGACCTTAAGATTTCATATAAAATCGAAACTTTGGAAATTAGTCCGATGGTTGTTGTTAGTAAACTCTGTCATGCGTTTTCCCCAGGGGCAATGCGTAGTGAAGAAGTGTTTTTTTTAAAATTTATTTTAAAAATAGAAGGTCATAGAGTGTGGCTGACTATTGTTGAAATATTTAGAAATCGAGAGCTTTCATGTGATTTAAAAAATACGGGAATGGGACCAGTGGTTGAAGCCGAGTGACTGGTTCATTAGTTTTTCTTATTATTTTAAATATTAAAAAAGTTTAATTATGGATGCATTGCAATTTTCTGCGAGCGATCATTGCTTTTATATTATTAGCATTATCTATTAGTAGTGACAAAACTTATATCAGATTAACACATATTCGACAATCTGGATCTTAATGTATGATCAATGTTTTATTAATATTAATTTATCATTAATATTAGTGAATTAGTTGTCATTAATTTATTATTGTTCCATTTACTGATGTTGAATAATATTAAGTGATAGTATTTTCATCTAATATATTCAAAGATCGACATGTATATATATATCTATATATATATATATAACGATATTTTAAAATCCTAATTAATTTTCTACATTTCAGCCTAATTCAGTTCATGTCAAAGTCATTCTAAAATATTCTCTTATTTCCTGATCCCATTCCACTTTTTCTTTCTAATTAATTCAACTAAAGCTTTATAAAAATGATTGTGTCAGCGGTGCCCACGTACCGAGTGAAGGGATCCCTCTGTTTCTCTTGTCAAGGTCAACACGTGTAAGAAACTCGAATTGGAATCGACACGTGTCAGAAATCTCATGTTATATAAAACAGGCATATTTTGTTTCTCTCTCTTTTTACGCTACTTCTTGTCTAATCTGTTACTGCGAGCGGACGTGTTTTGTCCATGCCTTCTTGTAAATAATTTGTGCCTTCCCAGGGTGGATTAAAGAGAATAAACGAATTCAAAGTCTTTTCACTGTCTTCGAAACTTCCATCTGCTTTTAAAAATTATTATATTTATATATATAAATATGAAGAAAAATGTTTGTTTGCATATATTTTACGCAAATCTAGTGTTTTTTTGTTTTTTGTTTTTTTTAGATTTTGATGAAATTTGACAAACGGGTCTTCAAAATAAAAGTTCTCTCAATTTTTTAGAATCCAAAAATTAATTAATGTATGCTAGTTAACAATTAAGCCAGATTTTTTAAAAACATTTTTATGAAAAGGTTTTCTCGCAGAAATTATCTTTACATTATTTTAAAACTCAAAAGTTTACCGTTTTATTGACAACAATTTCATTTCCAAACAAATATTAAAATTCTCGAATTTTAATAGTTTTTACAGTAAAATTGTTATACAATCGCAAACAACATTTAATTTGTCATGATAAAATTCATATTAATTTCATTATTCCTTCAAACTATACAATGGTATGTTTTTAATAATGTTAAAATTGATAAAATATTGGTTTATTAGAACATTAAATCCAATGCAGGATTTTCATTTTTTCATCAATTTCTTAATGTTTACATTCTTACTTCCTCATAAGTATAGTAATCATCAAACAATTCGAACTCGAGATTTTAATGAACCTCCACGCTTTAGACCTCCCTGAGTTCGAAAAGCTCACTTTTGGAAAACGGCCGCCCGTCTGTGTGTCTGTAACAACGATAACCCAAAAACGCTTTGAGCTAGATGGATGAAATTTGGTATACAGGCTTATAACCAAAATTTTAGGTTTTTATCAAATGTTCCGCAAAATCTGCTCAGAGGCAGTTACCATAGTAGTTACCATGATAATTACAAAAGAGAGCTAGATGGATGAAATTCGTTACACAGATTTAACATTTTTTGTATAGACGCCTAAGAAATTTTGTACAAAATAGTGCATGAGTTTCATCGTCTGTCGCTTTGTACTTTCAGAAGCATGGAAATGCGATAACTCAAAAACGCAATGACTTAAGTCTATCAAATTTGAAATATGATTTTGTGTCTTTAAGTGTAGAATTATGTCACATTTTTGTTAATGCTCAGTTGGAAATAGCGTATATAATGCACAAATTCTATTTTTGGATACTATTATAAGCATGGCAGTGGTTAATTTGCCAAAACACTAGCCAAGGATCACACCATAGATTTAGTAAAATTGCTAAATTCTCGCCAAAGATTAAGGCGTATTCGCAAGGTATTCGCAAGAACAACATCTTTATTAAAGAGTACGCGATAAAGTTTTGGGGGGACCATTACCGCTGGCCTTATTTAATATATTTACAACTATTATAATAGTCAAATTCCTTTAAATTCAGCTTTTTCAATCTTATCCAATAACAAGATGAAATTTCAAACAGAAGTATTCTCTATTAATGATTTCACAGCTAGAGAAGTCAATATTCCGAATGTATAAGCTGCCCGTGAAAGCTAGCTAGTATAATATAAAATGCATATTTTAGAGTACGCACATGACAAGAAGAATGTACAGATAGGAGATAGGATGCATAGATCCGATGATAGATATGATTTAGGATGCCTATATAGGGTAAGAGGATGCAGCGAAATACAAAGGATGTGCGCCGTCATTGAAGGAAACCTAATTGCTTACAAGAAAGAAGCTTAACAGATACTGCTGTATTAAATGGGAGATCTTTCCTAAAATATGCGAAGAAGTTGTAATTTTCTCCTTTTTCCTCACATTGTAATTGGCATTCCTGTCAGATGTAACGTCACCCGTTTTTACACACATAGTTAAGTGCCTACGGACCGACAGATGTGGATCTTTTTCACTCGTAGTCATTATGTCTGATCATTTCTTGTATCCAGGTGAAGGACCACAGATGTGTGTCTCGCCGTTTCAAATAGATCCATCATGTCTTCAAGGGAGAAGAACGTCACAACATCCAGATGTTGAACCTTTTTTCTCCTTATGAAGAGATTCCTGAAATCTTGAAGAAATTATCAACCACCAGCAACCGTTGTCATTAAGTATCAAACTTCAGCCGGTGTTAGCCGTGAATTGATTATAATTAACATGTGTTCGGGAGGGGTCAGCTACAAAGAGGGATCATTAACAGACATTCCCACGATCGACTGGAGATCATTGAAGAAGCATTTCTGAGCAGCTATTGGGTTATAGGGAACTCAAGTTCACCAGTGAAAAAATTGGAGCTAAGGATCTGACGGAAATAAAATGTGGTATGTTTTTTTTTTTTTTTTTTGAGAGAGAGAGAGAGAAGGGAGAGAGCAATGAGAAGCGTCGAGTTGGAATTCGGAAAGATGTCGGCGCCCGAAGAAGTTGTTCCTGATTTTTTGGGAAGCTCCGTGTGATTCGGGTTCCTGTGTTTGTATACACCCGATAAAGTTCGGTGGATCTCTGGAATAGCCGTTTCGAGCTAACGACCTGTTAGCGGTTTCTTTTGGCGACTTATTCTCTGATTTGATCGTTGAACTATTTCATGAGTAAACGTTCAACTGATATATGATTTTGGTAAATAATATTAACCTCCATGAGAACAAGTTTTTTTTTTGTACATATATAAGACTTTAAATAAAGGGATTGTTTTGTTACGCTACTCTCTTATTTGATCGTTCTGGATCAAGATATTACAAAGTTTTAAAATAAATTAAAATTCTGCACGAATTAAATTTTAGATAATTCTTATTCATCAAATGGGCAAACTCTTGCAAACAGGCCCTCCACGTTTTTCTCACAACAATCGACTCCCAAACGGACACAGACTCTCATAACTCTCATTTCGCAATTATCTCATCTTTGTGTCTCCATTATAAGTCCTCGGATGCTCTTCGGAATGAATGATGTTTTTCAACATTCTTTCCGCTGGAAAAAAGCCCCAGATTAATGGACAAAAATCTCCAAAGTGGAGATAAAGCCTCTATTATCAGATAACCTTATAGCCCGAACAATCTGTCAGCGCGATCCGATTTTGCGCGCGGTCCACATTAATCCAGGGGATGGAGATGGAAATTACGAGCGACGTGTCATCATGCCCCACTGGTCTACCCCTGTGCTCACCCCCCGCTGAATCGTTTGCGGTTGTCATCGAGCGATTGCGTCATAGAGCACAGCCACTGGGGACATTAGATACCGTTGATGTTTAACAGCATACCACCGTAATTGGTTCTGAATGGGCGCAGACGAATAAATTGTTAGAGAATTTTGACTTCCCCGGTTTTCCGAGGAATAAATTCTCCCCCTCCCTCCTAATTTTTTTTTAAGAAAAGAAGGAAAAAAATGTGAATGTGTATACAGTAATTAATGTTGACGTTGTGATTCTTTAATGTGACTGCAATAAAAGCTTTTGAATTGCAACGTTACTTTTTATCCATGTCCCTATGAAATTTTATTGAATGTTCTGCATTCGCTACAGAAGACAATCTTAATTTTTTTTTCTTCTGAAGATAATGATTATCGATCATTCTGTATTTGAGGATGAACTTATTTTATCAATTTTAATAAAATCACAAGCCAGTAAATTTTGCAATAATAAATTATCAAAAGCGAAGAAGTTTTATATTACTCTTACACATTTTTAACTATCATAACATCTTATATTTCTTATAAAAAGCATTTAAAAAATTGGTTTCTATAATTAATTAGTTTTTTTTTCAAAAAATCAACATAATCTGTATATTTTCTTAACCTCTTGAAACATACTTTTTAAATTGTGTATTTCAATTAAAAATGGCATCTTATTAGATACCACATTTTATTTTAGATAACTTTCATTTTTTAAATTGTGTTTTTGAATACACGTTGCATCTTAATTGGAACCCAGCTTTCGATATTTAAATACTTGTATAAATATAGTTATTTCAATAATTCGATGTATGAAACTGATACGCCATATCAATACAAAGGATAAATTTTGAATTCCAAGTTGTTCATTCTTACTCTGTTTTCTTATGGACAATACTTTGGCTGCAAAAAAAGGGCCACTCAAGCGAATCATCCCTGCCGGGATTCAAACCCGGGACCTTTGGATTTGAAGTCTAACGCGCACAAGGACTATAATATTTGATAGATTTTTCATGCTTTTCATTAGGATTATATGTTAAAATATGATTATTAGCAATTAGTTTTAAATTGCTAAATTCTACATTCATGGCAGATACAAGATTTTTGAAATTTGTATAATTTACCATATCAAGTCTCAAATCCATAATAAATTTCTTTTCCGGCTTCTTGGTGTTTTTCTATTGTACTCACCAATTTAAAGATTTCATATATGGAATAATTCCTGCAAGAAACAAACATATTATTTGCCTTCAGATTCTAAAACCTTCCCCGCTTTTGCGCATTTGTATGTATATTTAATTTGTCAAAATAGGGGTGAGAGGAAAGATCAAAGAAGGGGATGTTTATATTTAACAATAAACTCAGATTACTCGTGGATTTATGAGGCGTAAACATAGCAGACAATACTGTTGGAAAAAGATACTAATTCACAATAAAATATTTCCGAGCAATTTTTATTCACTTAAGAGACATAAACTTTAAATTATGTGAATAAATGGAAAGTGTCTGTTCTTAAAATTTGGTAATTTGCTTTTTACAAAATAACAATAATAAAAAAATTATAGTGTTAAAATGTTTTTTATAGGCTATTGAATATTTTGACAATATTTTGAGATTAACAACAGTAGATAATCGAGATTTTAATCTATTTAAAGCATTTTTTTTTCATTTAAGGATTTCCTGTAAGTATGAAACGTCTTAAAAATATTAGAAATATTATTTTTAAAATATATGGTATTTATAAACTTATAATTTGATATTTTTAAAAAAACATTATCATAAGGATTTTTTAATTAACAATTTAATTATTTTAAATATATTACAACCGTATATATTAAATATATTAAAAATATATTAATATTAGATACAAGGTGTAACCTTTCTCCTTTTCTCTCGCATGTTAATTGCCTTTCCAGCCAGATGTAACGCCACCCTTTTTCCACACATAGTTAAATGCCTACGAACCGACAAGTATGGATTTTTTTACTAGTAGAGTTATTGTGTCTGATCATTTGTTGTATCCAGTTGGAGCTTTACAGATGTGTGTGAGTCTCGTCGTTGGTCAAGGAACTATTTCATGATTATAAACTGTTATGTATTTTTGTAAATAATATTAATCTAGATGAGAACAAGTTGTTTTTTATACATATATAAGGCTGCAAATAAAGGAATTGTTTTGTTACGCTACTCTCTTATTTGATCGTTCTGGATCAAGATACTACAAAGGTTTTGTTGTTCTAGATTAGGAAGCTTCTCATTTGTGTGTGTTTTAATATAATCATTTTGAAAACATTCTTTATATAGAACACATTTAACTTTTTATCTATTGCATGTGGATGTAATTTCATGTTAATAAATGAACAGTGTACTATTGATAATGGAAGCTATATAAAATAAATGTAGAAATTAAATTAAAAGGATTTAAAAAACGACTCAGAAATTTAGAATATTAAAAAAAAATCATTATTCCCACCAAAAAATCGATTTTTTAACATAACCATTTAAGCTACCTTTTTAATAATTATAGCCAGTGAACTGGAATTCTGATATGTTCAGAATCTCATGCGAATTAGCTCGCGCGCACGAACAAAAATGTATTAATTTTCGGTCGCGAAAATCGAAGATATTATAATGTATTTTTAAGATGTCTGGAAATTCAGAAATATATGTGTCTATTAAACCTATTATTTTATAAATGGCTTAGTAAGATATGAAAAATGCTCTACTTGACAACAAAATTTCCCATGTACTTATTTATATGTCTAAAAAACTAAATATATTTTATTCAAACCGAATGCATTTTTCAAAAACAATGAGATCGTAAACTTGAATTGCCCAATTTTTATTTTTAATCCCAAGTTCTTATAGTTAAATAATTATATTTTTCCCTCGGAGTTATAGCTTGAATATTGTTATCAAAATCTGTTTTTCTTCTTCTGTTATATGCATTGATTTTTCTCAATGTGCTAAATGAATATTCTTTGAATAACATTTTTAATCGCCATTTTATTAAGAATCTTTATTTAAAATTTATCAAAAATTTAGAAAGATTTGGAATTATGTAGCTTTTGTAGTGAAGTATCTGGCAGAAGAAAAAAATTTTTTTTCTTCTTATTACTTAGTTATAATATTGAATGTAGAATTTGAAAAATTTTGAGGTTAATTTAACATATTTGAATATTTAGATAAACTGTTTTAATTAGCTAAAAAGCTATAGAGAACATATATATAGATATGTAATGATAATCTAATTTAAACTTAATTAATTTCCTAATTTTAAGCTTAATTTAGCCCATATTAACTCCATTCTAAAATGTTCTCTTATTTCCTGATCCAATTCCATCTTTTTTTATTTAATTAGTACATACGAGTTCAAAAGTTGCTGGTCGACAAGTTCCCATATTTCGAGTGAAGGGATAAAAAATTGTCAACCTAAGCGATTTCTTTTTAAAAGATCCCTATAATTTCCTTATCTAAATCGACGCGTGTAATGAAATCCCTATCAGAATCTCACAGTACATAAACACTGGGGAAAATATTTTCTGCCCTTTTTCGCTTTCTTTCGCACCTGTGCCAAGTTGTGAGCTGACTTGTTTTGTCCGTGCTTCTTGTACATAAATTATGGCCCCCTGGATGGAAAAAATCTCAACCGATGGTGATATCTCAACCGAAGGACGAATAAAAGGTGGCAAAATGCGACAATTACCACATTTTCTTACTCTATTCCGCAAAATCTAGTGCAAACTATGGGGTGAATGGGATCTGATGAACTTGTTCATCAGATGTTTTGATAATCTGTCGACTTGTCACCAGAATCTGCCTTATTGATTTCTTAATCGATTGGCACGAAAGAGTTGGCAACTTGCGACATCATATTCATTTGCCGCCATGTCAGTTATTTCGCCAAATGTAGTCATTCTGCAGACTTAAGCTGTTATTCGGATATTTCGATTGTTTTCTATATATTGATGTTATGATTGTCTTAAATTATCGTATTCGTTATGGGAAATGACCACGTGCGAGAAGAATTTCTTGAAAAACATTCGAAAATAGTTACATAAAAGGTTTGAAACAAAAGAAAAATATCTATGGAAGCCAAAATATATCAAGATATATTTTATGGCGAAAGTTTTTTATCTAAATATATAAAGATATATTTAGATAAGTGGCGAAAGCTTTTTTTTTTAGTTTAAATTTTTTAACCAAAAAGGAGATATAAAGCAAAATTTCTGGTTTAGAGGTTTATCAAATGATTTGCTTAAAATTTTGCAGATAGCTTAAGGAATTTATTATCTAGTTTCTGAACTGAAAAATAAGCTGTATTTCTATCCATTCTTTAAATATTGGGGTTCGACAAGAAATTTCCAATTTTTTAGATTAGATTTTAATTTACGAGTTTTTTCGTAGGAAAATTCTATCAAAGATTAAGATTTGAAAAAACAGTATCTAAATATGTAAAATGGCATTAAATTTATGTAAATGTAAATATAAAATTCAGTGAAATTCGCAGAAATAGATTTAGAAACAAAATTCTACTGGTTTTATAAAGAAATCTGTTCAGACTTTAAGAATATTAAATTTAAAAAAAATCATATTTTCGCAAAAAAAAATCGACTAATCAACGTAGTCACCTATCTTAATATCCAGACTCGCCATATCATTGTTCCAAAAAGGTAAAGACTTTGCTCAATTTCTCTCCGACGAAAGGAGAGGGGATTTTTTCATATTCTGCATTACATTTTTTTTTTTTGCAATTGTATTAATTGTAGCAAATATGACAGCAACTAATCACTCAACTTAAACGGCTTTACTCAAGAACACATATTAAACGACTATACTCGGGAACTAAATTTAAACGATTATTCTCGGAAACTAAACTTAGCCGCCAATATATTAAGAATTAAGATTAAAGCTAGTTAAGTAAGTTACTATACTCAGGAACTTACGAGTAAATAACGGTGAAAATATGAGCAAGCAACAAACATAGTGTCACAAGCAGTTAGTTCTCTTGTCATCTTAACATCATTGTGTTCCGTACTTCGCTTTATTACGTACTGAGATATATTTACTAAAGTACTTAAAATGGTTTCAGTTCTATATGCAAGAATATTATAAATTACGTTATCTCCCAAAATATACAAGAAAAGAATTTACATTGTGTTTTAAAGAATTATAAATTTTATTTGAAGAAATATTTGCCTTAATGGAGCGTAAACTGCAATTTCCAAATAAAAAATAAAATAAAAATAAAATTTTTTTTTATTTTTTTGGGCAACCAATAAATGAAAATAAAGTTTAAAAAAAGCATATGCTATTAACAGATAAATAATTTATTTATATATATTTATTTTCACAAATAATAATAATAAAAGAGTTGATAATCTTTTCGCTCAGAACAAAATAAGGACAGATTTTATTATTATAATAAAATTAATTATTATAGAATAATAATTTATAATTATAATAAAAAGATTGATTTTTTCATTTATTATAACGGAAAATTTTATTAAATTTTCTTATACACACAAAAATAATTTTCTTATATATGTATTTATTTTAAAAATTAAGAGTTCACTGCCACGCAGTGGTAAGACAGTATGCCCTTGCATGCATTATGGGCATGATACAATTTTTTATCCTCTAATTTTTATTAATGTCTTAACAAATGTAAATGTTGTCCGAAGCATCTATATCTACATCGTTCTCTCTTTCGCTACGTTATTGTTGCCGTGGTTACAATGCACAAGCCGTCTTCTAATAGTTGTTTAATATCCTAGAAATTATCAATTTAGACAAAATTCATCTGAAAGATAATTTTATATCTACGTATTTTCAAAGTTAAATTTATGTTAAGAATAGGCTAGAATATCTTGAGTTTTGTTTCATTCCGCTTTTAAACTATCGTGTGTGCAGATAGAAAGGATGTCAAAACATGGATATTCATCTAAATTTCGAGAATTAACTTTCCGATGATCATAATATTTCCCCTTGCGGATTTCGTGCTTGAGAAACTGCAAACGGATTAACTAGTCCTTGGTATCTAATAAATTCAACATAATGTTGGCTGGGATTTCTTCGGAAAATAATAAATTCACTGTCACCATCAACAATGCTCGTTAAAACTATCTGGAATCCACCAGATATTGCCGAATCTTTGATAGTATTCAGAAATTTGAGATCTTGTTGGGTGAGGTTGACCTCTGAACGGCACTGGGGTATCTGTCAACGTAGGGGGTCTGTTTTTGCCACCCACAACATTTTTTTCTGTGGTTTTCGGAGTTAGTTACGAGCTAAAAGGGTATTCCTTAAACCACGATGCTGACAATGCCGTCCCATAAAGTGTCTGGTGCTTACCTCACCCCGTGGCACAGTGTCTTTGGGGCAAGCGTGTCTGCATGCGCAAGTGATAACCTTGAACTGTAGGTGGTTGTACGATAATGCCAAAGTTACATGATAGAACACAAGAGATAGAAGAGCATGACTCAACTCACATATGGAAGAAATTCCTACTGGTTGGAACAAACATTTCTTAAAGACTGACATCAAGTCTGAAATACCGGTTGCAAAATTTCTGTACAGAGAAAAGATTTAGTTCACAGAAGCACTTATTTAAACCTCTATATGACCAAGAATTGGGGAATTTTAATTAGGATTGTGCCGATTTTTGATTTATCGAAAAAAAAAAATCGATTTTTCGCATTTTAACACTCAAAAGTACTTTTCTTTTTATGAAGGAAAAAAAATGAAGTTTTTTTTTTTAAGAGTAAAATTTTAAATATTACTATATTGGAAAAAACGCAATGTTATGAATTGTAACATGCAGACATTGCTTTGATATTGTTACACTTTATTAAAAGGGTTTTAACACAATTATTTTCTAACTATTTTTATTCAAAAGCAAGGAAATATTTTTATTACATAAACTTTGACTTCCTTTTATTTGGAATCGTTCTGACCAGTCACTATATTAAGAGATGTTGTATGTATCTTACAATAGCTATAAAGAAATAATGATATCACGATATATCGAAAAATATCGATGTGTGTCGAACGATATATCGCGATGACGAAGTTCGGTCATCACCCAGGACTAATTATAATTGTAGATAATAATAAGAAAAATGTGTTGGGCTTTCTTAGATTTAATTATGATGCTTGACAATATCGGCCAAAGCGCAATTAGTCCAGTCGAGAATTATTTTTTCTCGGAAAAATTAAAAACGGTGGCATTATTGGCTTAAGTAATTAAAACAACATCCAAAACAGCGCTTTAATATCATTCAGTTATCATTACGTTCTGTAACACAATCTAAAGTCTTTTTAATACCTATTCTTAATTTAAATTTTTTTTGGTTAATAATTTTTTTTTACTTAAATGTGAAAAACCGATGTTAAAACTTAATCCCCCTCCCTACTTATGCGATAATAAAACCAGGGCAAATTTAGAATCATGTTTTGGACAACCAGTTCAACAACTTAATCCAGTACAATTGCTGTTATAATTATTTTTTTGCTATTATATTGTTATTTTTCACGACAATTTGAGTGTATTAACAAAATTATAAACAAGGGAGATGGATAACCAAGACATTATTTTTAGGGGAAGAGGCTTCGGGTTTATCGTTTATTTTAATGACAGAAGTTGGCGAATAAAACTAGCTGATAAAAAAAAAAGGAGAAGGGAGGGTGAAAAATAAATTCTAAATCTTGGGTACCAATTGCCCTCTGTATCCCAAAATGTGGATTATTTTATTTCATCATGGCAATTAACACTGAATAGAGCATTGTTCTGAAATATCGGTAACTATGTGCACTGTATTTAAAATTTTGAATTGTAAATATGAAGTACTCTATCAAAAAGAATTTACCTCTTAAATCTACATTTCTTAAATCGTATTTTCCACAATTATGCTCAAAATGTCTTTCTAATGTACAAATCCTGCAGTTTTCTTATACAAAACAGAATTTTTTCAAATTATGGGTACAATGAATTTTGCTGTTGGTGTTTCTTACTTGATTTTTTTATTTGAATTAATCGATTAATTATTAATTATCCTAAAACTTAGAAAATGGGAATTCAAGAAAGCTTATTTTATGAGATTTCTTTCTTCAGAGCACGCTGGGGTCGCGATGGCCTGGTGGCAAGGTCTGAGTACCTGAGAGTTTTAGGTTCGAGACCCGCTTCCACCAAAGAGCCGTCGTGAAAGCGGGTGTGGTGCACGCTAAGTCCGTCGGGGCCAAACGTCCTCCCAGTGGTGCGGAATGGTGCGAAACATTTGAGAAGGAGTAGGGGGCATCGTTCTTGTCATCTGAATGCGGTTCAAAATTGCTAGATCCATCCCAAAACAGCCCTAGTGTGTCTTCCAAACGGGACGGTAATATAACTAAACTAAACTTCTTTAGGGTACAAATTCCACAAATTAGTTAATTATGAGACAAATAAGAAATTCAGAGTAAGAATTAACAATAAAAACAAAGTTGCTTTCTATGCTTAATGCACAACATGTTAAAGTGATTAGGTAAACGGCATTAAGCGATATATCTTAATACTTTCCACATTTCGATTTATAAAAGTTATTACACTCACTTGGTTCCTAGAATCGGACGAATTCTTTTTCAAATACCATTTAGATGATGTCCAATCGATGTTCTGAATTTCAGTAATTGTGGTCACTGAAATTCAAATCATTGGTAGAATCGCATATTAAAAGATAAGACAAATTATGTAGATTACAAAAAGCGAAAAAATAAAAAAGAAAGAAAAAAATATTCTGATATAGCCTTCCTTTCTAAAAACTCTTTAAGCTATATGAATGGCACTAAACACGGGTTGAGCCACTGAGCTACAGACTGAAGGCCCCAGAAGTTTTCTGGAGGTCAAGGTGTCACCATAAAGTTTAGACTCCTTAGTGGATCCGGTTACTTAACTGGTAACTAGCCCATATGGCTTCATAGTACTTTTTTTAAGTATTCCTTGCCACTTCTGTTCAGCACTCCATTGACTCTAAAATACTGTGAATACTTTAGAATATCTAAATTTTAGCAAAAATATTTCGTTTCATAGAAGATTAGATTGCTTTAATTCGTATTATGAAAAATCCATTACAAGAGATAGTGCTGTGAATGTTAAAGTATGCATTCTTTTAGAATGTTTTAAATTTGATAAAACACATTTGCAGATTCGAATAAGTTTAGAAATAAATTGTATTGATTCGCATAATAAAAAAGTAAACATTCTTTTAGAGTGTTTTAAATTAAATAAACAAATTCATATAAGGTTAGAAACAGATTGCATTAATTCGCAAAATGAAAAGTCCTTTAATTCTAAAATACAATCGATAATACTGTGAATGTTAAAGTATTCATTCTTTTAGGATGTTTTAAATTTAATAAAACAAATTTAAATTCAAATAAGCTTAGAAATAGCTTCGCATAGTGAGAAGTCCGTTATTTCTACAATACTTACAATGGATAGTGATGTGAAGTCCGTTATTTTACGATGTTTTTTTAGGGTAAACTTTTTCGGATGTTTCACATTTAACAAAAGGAAAAAAAATGTACAGCTTTGTATAAGTTTAGAAATAAGTTAAAATAAGTTTAGAATATAAATAAAATAATTGCACAAAAAGGCAAATGAATAAAATTTGACATGTGATCAAATTCAGAGGTCATTCTAAGATTGATACCAACACCAATCAACGTTTTAATTATCCATACGTTTGTCTATTTGTGTATATAATTTAATAATTTAACAAACTTGATAAATAAAATTTGGTATGTGATACGCAATAAAACTGTATTTTTTAAATAAAAATTTGAACCTAATGGTGATTTTTGATTTCTGACTATTTATTCTGGATTAAAAAAATATCCTGAATTTGAACTAAATGTCATATAAGGTCATATAAAAAATTATATTTGATTTTTAAAACACGCATTGGTAATAGTTGTTTTTAAATCAAAGTAAAGATATTTCTGCGTTGCAATACAAAGAGTAGGGTCTTCTTAAGTTGGGTAATATAGATGAATGAGAATAATGCAAAAAAAGTCAAAATAATAACAACATATCTTTAAATATTAATAAAGATATTTCGTTTTTTTTTTTTTACCTACAGCCTTTTTTTTTTTTTTTTTTTTTGCTTTTAACTATTGATCTGGCGTTAAGAAATTCTGGTCAGTTACCATAAATAGACCGAACATGGAGAGATTTGTCTCATCAAGCAGTTTAATGAAATTCATCAAATGACAATAAAAAATGACTGGATATTAAAAAAAACTCCTTGTATTACTACTAATTATACATATATAAATCTTCCTTTTTGTTTTATATACTTCGGTTTTACACTTTGACACCGTTTAATTTGGTTTTCAATAGTTTTGCATAATAATAATAAAAAAATTAGATTTATCAAGTTTGTAAGCATTAAATATTTTTCTGCAAATGACACACAAAAATTTTTTAATGAAATCTACGATCAAAAATTTCAAGTTATCATGTAAGAACATTATTATTTTTTAAAGTCATTATTTGTTTCAATTAATTTAAATCATAACAAAGTTTTGGAGTTCGACCGATTTTGAGATGAAATAACAGCTATGATGTCATAGTTCTACGTCAACCTTTTAAAAACGCATCTGCTGTCAAAGAAGCATGCATAATGATAATGCAATATTGGTAAAAGCAGGTAAAAAATATATGCGATTGAAAGATGATGATAAAAACCGCCATTTATGCTTCATTCATTGCCTACACGATTTAGAGCTTCAATATTCATTGCCTAGGCAATTTTGTATGCGATTTCAAAACCCCTTAACCAAAACAACATCATGTTCTTACATGATAAAAAACAATATTTCACATGTACAATTTTCACAAAAACTTTGAGATTCCTTTTTATAAAGTTGGCAATATGATGATCATAATACGATTGAAAGG
The DNA here is from genome assembly GCA_026543865.1 of Argiope aurantia. Lineage (NCBI taxonomy): Eukaryota > Metazoa > Arthropoda > Arachnida > Araneae > Araneidae > Argiope > Argiope aurantia. Next base: position 62,210 of record JAPMOR010124814.1, read on the forward strand.
AATGAAAAAGTGCTAAAAAATAAAGAAAAACCAGAGAGAGTAGTCTTCCCGAAACTTTCTCGCATTCTCTCTAATAAAGGTGTTACCTTCAATTCTCTCTCTGTACAAAATTATGGATTTTGGCATGAATGTTCACATTGTTATTCCTTCACCTAAAAGTTTTGTACATCTCAGAAAACTAATAAATATTTGTAACACTTTTCTTTCCTCCGACTGATTAAAACCAAAATTTGACGCAAAATAACAACTTTAATAACAGCATTACATCGTTGCATTATTGAGTAATAGCGCTTGTATGTATATGGAAATACAAACTTCCTAATTAGCACCTTGATGGACATGATTTAAAATTAGATTTTCAGTTCTTAAGATCTACATTTTTTAAGTCTTAAATCGGCGTATCAATTTTTTTTTCATCTTGTTCTTTTTGTTTTGTAATTACTTAGGACAACTATAACGCCAGATTTTTATGAATGGATTTCGTTCAAAATTTTTCAGGAATCTACAAATTGAGTGTACACAATAAATACCAAATTTCATTCATCAAGTCCAAGGCGTTTTAGAGTCCATCGTGTACACAGACAGAAATGAAGGAACAATTCAGAAAATGTGTTTTTCATATTCACCTATGTTTGAAACGTAAAGATTCACCAAAATCGCGAGTTTGAGTTATTAATTGTTAATTTTTACGGCATATTTTTTTTTATATTGTGTATGAGAAAGTCAGACATGTTGCTTTAAAATCAGCGTCAATGATTTCCCTGCAACTTTCTCGCATACTCTTCAATAAATGTCTTACCCCCCCCCTCTTCTGCATAAAATGGAGACCTTTTGTAAGGCCCTGAATACCATGCATAGTGTTGGTGAACGATAGATACAAAATATACATCTTTGGATGAATCTAGCATTTTTACTGAATCTATCGCAAGAGGACGTATTTTGGACTCCTTTTTGCTGGCTGGCAACAAAATTTGATACAAAACAACACTTGTAGTCATAAGATAACAAAACGAATTTCATTGACTTAAGTCATTTATGAATTATTAATTCACTTGTGAATTATTGTCTTTACATGCATGCGAAAGTACAGACCTATAGACAGTCAATCATTTGTCAGATTTGGTCCAAAATTTGATTTTTGATATGTTAAACCTGTGCATCAAATTTTATCTATTTAGGTCTTTGCCTTTTACAATTATAGAGTTAATTTGTACTAGAACACCCATACAGACAGACTTCCTGTAAATGAATTTTGTTTTAAAATTTGATAGAAACCTACAATTTTGGTTCCAATTCCATATGCCAAATTTCAACCGTCTTGCTCAAAGCGCTTTTGAGTTAATGTATTCACAGAGAGATATAATGGCAAAAATGTGTTTTTTGGATTGAGGGAGGAGATTCGTCAAAAACTTGTATACGAATTTTTTCCTGATTACAATACTTTCTCTATACTTTTATACAAGAAAATAATAATAATAAAAAGCCATAATAACCATAGCTATCCCCTTTGGCGGCACGACACGTCTTGGCGATATAGCCTTCCATTTTATAAATAATTGCTTTTCGCCAACGGGCCCCACGAGCCACATCTATTAACAGTGGTAAACCGATACTGAACGGCTAATGAACGCCGCCGAATATTAACTTCATCGCCAACTTAACCATTTATTATCTCTCTTCATTTCCAGAGATTAACTCGCGGAATTTGCAGAAGTCAGATCTATTTCGTCATTTTATTAGGCTGTCTCAAATTCCTTGGGATTTTTGTTAGGTTTTTGAATCTCTACTGACAAATGGGTACGGTGTGCATGGCGGACAAAATTTTACGTTTTCAACGACGCTAATGGGGTCGTAAAGTGGACCCATGTGACAGAGTGAAAAGAGTTTTATCGTTTTGCCTCCCCGAATGCTCTTTTTTTGGCTGTCGTCTCTAGGATGTTTGATGGATCAGGAAGTTTTATGCACTGAGTATGTTTAAGTAACATAATGAGAATGATTTTCTTGATATGTGTGGCATTTGAAATGCAGTTGAAAATAATATTTGTGTCAGAAACGAAATAATTATTATAAGAAATATTAGTAGAACTAGTGTGACCAGATTTCCAGAACTTCAATCTAGGACAAATAGTCACTGAAAAAAGGCACTGATAAATGCGAAATTTATCTTCTCGGTATTTTTAGTTTAAGAAATTTTCTGACAATGCAAAGCAGCAGATTAGTAAATTATAATAATGTTTATAATTCTTTTATTTTATCAAAAATGTACTCGGAGTTGAAAGTTAAATAAAATGTATATAAAGATGAATATTTAATAATTATTTTACATTTAATAACAATTTAACTATTCGTTTTAATTTAAATTAAAAAGCATTTCTGAATTCAATTACATTACTAAAATATTAATCTTTCTTCTCTTCACTGTTGTATTTTTTAAATATACGTATATGATGACTCCTCAACATAACTTTAAATAAAGTAAACACATAACCTTAATTAATATTTCATTAAATTATTTCATTTTTCTATGTATATTAATCAAAATTATTATAAATAAAATTTCTTTTGGCCAGTAATGCCAAAAGTGCCATATTTGAATCAACACGAAATATGCGTTAAATTGAATATTCATTGACCACGATAACAATAGGCGGGAACTACGTTGAATCGTAATGTTCATCACGGCAGAGTCCACCTCCACTAGTAGAAGTCAAGTCCTGTCATCGGCAAGAGGTGACTTAATCCCACATCATTACTATATCCAACAAAATGGCAAGAACCTTAATTCCCTGAATGGCTGAACCATACCTGAATCCCCTTTACACAGGTGCCCCTCCCACACCCGTGGTTTAATCCACGAATAGCAATAAGGCTACTCTCAATAAAGTCAATTGTGCAGCGGAACTAATTTTTAAGATCAGATAAAAATATAACTTGAAGATAAAATACATGCAAATTATTATTTTGCATAAAAAATTTATGTATGATAATTTAAATCTTTTATGAGGTATATCTACATAAATATCATATTTAAACGTGGTTATTAGTAAGTTATTAAATACAAATGTCAGAACAAAAATTAATATTAAACAATAATGCTGCTTTTCTTATTATGCAGCGTATTCCGAGCAAACAGTTATAAATTTCCGATTAGGCAGCAGTCTCGGGCCACTAGATTGAGGAAAGAGGGCCCAGGCAGGTCGATTAAAAACTGCTATTAACTTAGCTATGAAATAAATATATTAATTTTATTATAAAATAATTACAGTGTGCTTTTTATTGAGGTACTAAAATTGAGTTAAACTAAAATAAATCATTAAAGCGTTGATTAAATTAAAAATCCCTAAATATGAAATTAAACTGATCATTTATTAAAAGTTGCATAATGCGCACTTCTTGATGCTGCAAAATGCCTAAATTCGCTACTGACATTAAAGTTTATACCCATGCATTAATTAACTGAAATCTGATCAACATTTTATATCCATTAACTAAACTCTAATCAGCATTTTATATCCATATATCAATTAACTAAAATCTGACCAATATTTTATATTCATACATCAATTAAATAATCCAAAAATTAATCCATTAATTAATTAAATTCAAAAGTAAAAAATCATTAACTAATAATGATGGTTAATTTTCATTGAATTTTATAACTTTGGCAATTTTTTACTTATTAAAATAATAAAAAATACATGCTTTCCCAAACTCAATAAAAAATATCGCATAATGTTTGAAGCTGCAAAATGCCTAAAACTACTACTCACATTAAATTTTGTATCTATGCATCAATAAACAGAATCAATTAAATTTTTTTGTTTACTTTCTAGGGATGTCTCTAATTTAAAAAAACTTCAGTAAAAATATCTCCACCATAAAACGTCACATAGGAAAATAAGGCAGAAAGGAGGGAAAAAAAAGTTAAAAACAATTTTTAGTGATTAAAAACCGTTATTCTTTCCGCCCACCCTATCTATTTATATCGATAATCCTTCTTATTAACGTCATAAGAAAGTTTCAAACGATCGTTTGCCAGAGGATGCTTCATAGTAAAGTCCCATTTGAATTTCTCTGTTTTTTCTTTGAGCCTGCTTTAACTGGGAGGACAACAACATCTGGTGTCGGGTTTTCTTTCCGCCAAAACAGTTGGTTTTCTCAAAGAGCGGCTATAATGAGAGTGATCCTAGAATAGCCAGGGCTGTTGTGGAACGCAGAAGGGCCTTTGGACCCGCGCATTAGAAGGGCCTGTCATCAGTTTTCTCTTGCACTGCCGCCGTTCAAAGATCTTGATTTACGTTGCCCAAAAGCAGCGAGATAAGGCAAGGACAGGATGTATGTGCATTTACTTAAAGGCAGAATTGCGGTTTCTAGGTGATGTAATACTAAAAAAGGCTTACACAGCATTGGGTGGTCACAGGGTATGAGAATCTACTTAAAAGTTGAGTATCACAATCAGAAGCGAAACGAACAACTCGCGCTTGATAGAACAGCGCGAAGATGTATCAAAATGTTAACTGTCCTATTTTTCTAAATATATATTAAAAGTTTGTACTGTATAGACACATTTTCTTTCTCGTTTCAAATTAAAGTAGTGAATTATTTGATTCTAGAACGCATAAGAATTTAAAAGAACAATCTAGGACGCCACTTAGTGTTAAATGAATTAAGAACGCCGCCTAGGGAATACTGACAAAAAAAATAATACATAAATAATTGTAAATAAATAAAAAAATGGGAATTCAGGGGGGAAAGACGTACATAGCGTGGGGTGATCACAGAGTGTGGATATCAAAATCAATAACAGAACGAACAACTTGCGCTTGATAGAACAGTTGGAATATGTATCTAAATGCAACTTCCTTCATACTTTTCTAAGTATTTGTTCCCTAAGAATGTAAGCAATATTCATAAATGAAATACTGAATTATTTGACTCTGGGGCTCTTAGGAATTTCAAAGAACAATCTGGAACCTTGTCTAGCGGTAGATATATTAGGGAGTTGGTACATGTGCTAGGAATACTGCCAAGGCAATATTGGTAAAAAAATATGCAAATATATAATGATAATAAATAAATAAATGTAACATAAATAAATGTGTAAATAAAAAACAATAATATAGTGTACTCAAAAAAATAAAGAAAAAGAGACAAAAAAAAAGCAAAATTTTTTATCTCCGGGTCCCTACACCGGTCGTATTATGATTGTATTCTTTTAATAAAATTGTTTGGAAGGTGAATTCTCCACAAGCTAATTTCAAGAAGAATTAAAGCCTAGTTAATCTTCTAAATTATTCAATGATAAATTTTTAAAGAAAATTGAGGCACTCTGCAACATTAAATTCAAATCTAGGGTATTTTTTCAAACACGATGAAAAAAAAAACACCTATGTAATCTGAAACTATTTGTTTAAATCCCCTTAATCCCTTAAACAAGCAAGAAATTGGAATTTATATTCAATCAAATCAAGTATCAAACTTAAAATTTGATTTTAACTTTCAAGAATTAAATATAGTTATTATATTTTTAATATATTATATAAAATATTTCCTAATTCATAAAAAAATGCACTTCTATTTCAGGGCAAATGCGGAATAATTCTTCAACCAAGGTATACAACAAATGCTAGAGATGGTCCTGGTTAATTTGGAATCTTTAGGTGCATATGCATTTTAGTTCCCTGATGTGTTTATAACACCCAGTCTTTCTTCTGATATGTTAATTTGAATAATTCGCAGTTCCCTAGCTTTCTGGACTCTTGAACAGGAATATTTAGAGAATAGTGAGTAAAATAGAAAGAATAACATATTCACCAATTTGATAAAAAGTTTTTGTTTTCCAAGATGTGATTTTATTGACTAATTATTTTTCCACAAGAGAAAATAGTGTTAATTCACATAACATCACGATCTATGTAATGGCGTGTGTTTTGTTCCTTCGTCGAATATTGAATGATTTCAAAATGGTATAGTGTCTTTGATACTCATGACTTGACTTCATTCTATTACTGACGAAAGAGAAATTTCGAAATTTTCAAAAAAGTCTGGATCGTTTGATTTGTTTCGGCTGGCGATTCTTTATTGAAAATAACATAAATGCAAACTCTTGACTTGACTATATTACTTGATTAGTCAGAATATATATGGCTTGAATAGTCTGAATATATATGGCTTGAATAGTCTGAATATATGACTTGATTATTCTGAATATATATGACTTGATAAATATAATATGACTTGATTAATCTGAATTGAATGAGTTTGTAGGGAGCTACAAACAAAGTATTTTTCATTAAAATGTTGCGTCAATAAATACTAGTTCTTTACACTACCCAACTAAAATGAGCACGTAATTGATTTGAAGTTGAAATGACAATATTTTAACAAAAAGTTTTGACCAATTTTTAAACATCTTGAATTAATTTAAGGTTCCTTTGTGTGAAGTAACACGATGGATATTTTAAATCTCTGCAAGAAAACGAGAATGACATACACTCTACAAACTCCAATGCTAAATCAGATACAATCCACGTATACGACGGATCGGTGCTGGAATCAGGTTTTGATACTGAATCCTCAATCTCAAAATGATACTGACACCAATTTAATGCGCCATCTACTTAAAATAATGACAAAATAACTGCGAGAAAAATATTTAAAAAATCATTTTTCGCTTTTGATACAAATTATATATGCATATAATATATCTATTACGGTCTATGCGATTAATCGGTTATTATTAATAACAATCAATTAATCACAATAACCATAATATATATATATACATGCTATGAAAAATCACAATATAAAATTAAAATCGGATAGAACATTACGCAAGACTCCAAATGCCATCACTAAGCACCAAGCCATTTTTCAAAAGGATACGTTTGACAACCACATAAAATATCTTTCTTAAACAGCTGAATAAAATTGATTATGAATTTTGAATATTAATTTAACTCAAACTGAAAATAAGTTAAATAATTTGCGGCCAAACTAACATCCTGAAAGTATGGAGTAGTTAATCTGTCAATGTATTGTTACTATTGGTAATTCTCGTACCTAAAAGAATAAAATCAACATTTCACAATAGTTTACAAATTTTCGTAAAATAAATAAATAAAATAATTCAGATAAACTTTCTATAAAACAATAGATATTTATTAAAAATTCTTAAGTCTTAAAATCAAAATTTATGTAAATTAATGAAATTTATAAAAAAAATATTTACAAAACTATAAGTATTTAAAGTAAAATTTTTTACACATTATAACAAAAAGACTAAACTTCTTTTACAGTATTTTTATTAAAACAATAAAAGCACTATTTTATAGCTCATATTTCAAAGCAGCCCAATATAACACATATGGCAAGCTAAAATAACCAATAAATAAATAAGATTCAAATAGAGAATAATCATTACATGTCATTATTACTACTTTTAAATAATCCATGACTTTTTACAAATTCTCCTTTATGTTTCTTCATTTTAACAATTACAGATAGTCTTGAGCAGATGTAGCGATATTCTTTATTATTACAGTATTAGTTCGTTCATTAGGAAATAAGTAAAACCATACAAATTAGAAAAAAAAATAATCAAAGAATTGTATTCTAATATTGAAAACTAAACAAATAAAATGCAACAAAATCAAATAGAGGAATATAAACAATGACATCCTGGAATTCATGAAAGAACGTTTCAAACGATTTATTGTATAAATGTGATATATAAAGTTTTTATTTTGCACAAATCAGCTGTTTTTCTTTGTAAATTCCAAATTATAGTGCTAAATTTTGCTAAAGACATGAAAATACCAAATAATATACCAAAAAAAAAATTATTTTGAACTATTTCCCCAATTTTGTCAAGGGTTTTCATTACTAATTATTATTATTACTATTTATCATTTAAAATTATTATTATTTATCCTCTAAAAAGTTAAAATTCAATCTAATTTTTTTAAAAAAATATATAGACACAAAATTTAGATAAGCAAACGATTTTTAAAATTCTAGAAATAACAGTATGAATTATATTTATTAATTTTATAATATTAAGCTAATCCATGATGTCATTCGTTAGAACGTGTTAAATTATATTACTTCAAAAATTGTCTGTATTTTGTTCTATTGATTTTGTGTTACACACACACACAAGAAATCCATTGTATATTTTTCTAAAAACAATTTTAATTTTTTAATAATTAATTTTTAAATTTTTTTTACTTACATTTGGATTTAGTTTTTATTGAAAGTAAAAATAATTTTTTTTGCAACTTTCCAATTAAAAATGTTTCTAGCAAAATATTTTGGAAAAAATAATATTGCCATTTTAGTTTACTTAACTTATTTAAATAAAAATATATAAACTTATTTAATTAAAAATATATAAACATTTTAAAGTAGCTATGTAATATTCAGATGATTATTTTAACACCAAATAATTTTTTGTAAAAATAAGAAGTTTTTTTATTTTTTTTTATAAAATATAATTTTTCTAGTAATCACTCACTATACATATATACAATATAATAAAAATTATATTTCAATATAAAATTTTATTCTCCTAATTATAATTGAATTAAATATTTTTGAAAAATAATTATTATATTCAGCATTTTAAACAAAAATATCAAATTAAATCTCCAAGCTGGCAACAACGAAACACAAGCACATATAATATTGCACTTTTTTTTCCATATTTTTTGTATTTTACAAACTATTCCACACTCATCCATGAGATTTCTTAATTTATTATTTCACAATGAAATAATAATTTTGAAGGAAAAAATTTTTCTTTTTTTTCCATTAATATTAATGAAAAAATAAACAAACATTGTAAAAGTTTCATTTCATTATTAAACACAAAAATGCAAACTGAGATATGATTCAATGTATACATAAACAAAAAGACCAACATTCTTAAACGATATCTGTCATTATGAGATGACATCACAAATAAATAAATAAATTAGATATTTAATGAAGTACTTTTTTTTTCTATTTGGACATTTAAATATATTTCAAGTATTAAGCATATTTCAATAAATAATTACTTTCGAACTAGCATTTAAAACGTATCAAACATGTGAATAAATAATTTAAAAAAAATTTTACTTAATCAATAAGTAAAGAAATATAAAGCCGAATGATATGAGAGAATTTTATACAATTTACAGTGTATATAAAAGCATCCATGGCATATATGTTATGACAACATTTACAATATTTACGAAAATAATACTTTAAAATTTCTTAAATTGAATACATAGAGATTTTTAAGAAAAATATAATTAATTTTGAGCTTATTTGCTAATTTTCGTGGGTTTTTTTCTCTTTTATTTTGAAATGTGAATTAATCAGATTTAATCTTTTCATTGCGCAATTACATAACAATAATCAAGCAGAATTTTTTGGTCTACAGGTAATAAACTCAAATGCAACTACAACTTCTATCAATAAAGCATATGATGTCAAAAATATATCATTAGTCATACAAGTACCACTCCAACATTAAAAAAAAAATGTCTCCTTTAAAAATATTGAAGATCATTGTTCGTCATAAAAGTTTCAATAGTAATGATACAATTTTCTTTTCATCGTCGTTGATTATTTAGTCACAGTCGCAGTTATTGAGCAAAGGTACTGTAGTATTTATTTTCAACATAAGGAGAATCTTGCGTTACCGGTATGCTAGAAGTCAATGAGTTACACAGAGACGATATGGATGGTAGGGTGACGCTGTTTTGCGTTGCAGATTCCATAGTTTGTTGAGTGACACCTTCCATGTAGTTGCGATCGCACGTTTGTGACGTCAGGGGCTGAGAAAGACGAACAGGCCACTGGTTCATCGCAGACGATAGAGCTAGAGGAAGGAAGTGAAAATTGAAAATGATTACAAAATCAGTATGAAATTAGTCACTGATAAAATCAAATACAGAGGTAGAGTAATGGAAGAAAAAAATGATCCAAAAACGAATATCGTAAGAGAAAAACTATAAATTTAAATTAAGAACAGCAAAATCATACAAAATCATTCAATCATACAATAAATACAATGCTAATAATAATATTTAAAGTTATACAATAAAATAGGAAAATGGCATTTAATAAATAATACATGATTATCGAATAATATCAAGTAATTTTAATAAATGTATTGATAATAATAATTTTTAGCTAACTTAATAAATGATAATTTCAATAAATCAGTAAATAATTTCAATTAGTTATCATTAAGCAATTATAAATACAACTATCTTAAAAATAAGCAACAGAATTCATAACTAACAAGTGTGATTTTTTTTAACCAGCGGCAGCGGTTTCCTTGAAACTTCCTCGCATACTTTATAATAAATGTATTTGAGTTTTATTAACCGCATGGAATTGGTGAGCATTAATTACGAAATAGTATAATAGTGGGCGATTTTAAGTGATTTCTTTAATGACGATTAATCGCTGGGGCATGTTTAATACACAAGTATTTAAAAAAACAAATATGTATTTTGCACGGCTTTTTTTTTTCTGGCAGCTTGAAACCAATGTTTGACTACAATAGCAATGACAGATTAGAATTACAATTAAATTCACTTAAAAATTATATACATTTAAGTTATCGCGTTTAGATACTTGTGATAATGCAGACCGACAGACCGTCAACCCGCTGAAAGATATATTTCAAAAATTTATAAATATCTACACTTTAGATACTAAGCAAACCGATTTCATTTGCTTAAGAGATTACGCTTTTAAGTTATAGCATTTATATTCATGCAAAAGCAACAGACGGTTAACACTTGACGGATTTCGTTCCAAATTCAATATATATACATGCTTTCGATGTTAAATCTGTTTCCAAATGTTATCCACCCATCTCTTCCTGTTTTGTAGTTATCGTGTTATCTTATATTCGGACAGTCGGACAGACTAACCTCTGAATAGATTTCGTTCCAAACTCAATGGAAATCTGCAACTTTGGTGTAAATAACCATATACTAAATTTCACTGGTCTAGCTTAAAGTATTTTTAAGTTATCATATTCACAGACAGATATACCGATATAATTTCAAAAATATACTTTTCAAGTTCAGAGAGTTCCGGAACATGAACATCCGCCAAAATCTCGAGGTCGAATATTTTTATTGAATAAATTGTACAACGTAAATTCATGAAAGAATTACGGGTCTTATACAATAATTTGCTTACAGTAATTAAAAACGCGTTACTGACAGATTAAATGAGAAAAATTGCGAAATAAAAACTGTTTTTTAAATTCTTAGTTTTGTCTTCGTATTAACCAGCGTAAATTCGAATTACAGATGATATTTCAACATTATGTTAATAGAAAATTCGATAAATCAAAGAAAAATAGCGAATTTTTAAGGAACTCGAAATAAAAATGCTTGAATCAACCAAGTTTTAAGATATAAGATAGAGAGTTCACACCACATTTTTGGTGACATTATTTTATGATAATTTTTCACGACTTTTCTTCAAAACAAGTACAGAAGAAGTCATGTCACGAATTTTGTGGTCTCCGAGTGATATTATATAAATTCTTAAAGTTTTCTACGTTCAACTGCTTTAACATTTCAAATAAAATTAATTAAAAAATGAAAAGATTTTTATTATAATTAAATATATTACATTCGATTTTTTTGCGACGTATCATTAATAGTTAATTTTATTTTACTTTGCTTCAATTACTGATAAATCATTTTCTTAATTATTTCCAGCGTTGAAATTGACGATAAACTTTGTATAACAGAAATGCATTATTTTAAATTCCATAAATATAATTCAATTTTTCAATTTGCTAAATCTGATTGAATATAAACATCATATTTACATATTTAACAAAAAAAGAAGAAGAAAACCCGAAGTAGAGAATGTACAATTAATTTCAGCAATATTTTTTTTAAAATTTTTATTCATTCAAGGAAATTATATCAGATAAGAAATTAATCATCACAAAAAAAAGTATTGTTTTAAACAACCGTTTCAAGTTTTATGTAAAATATTGCTATATAAAGACATCATTAGAAATGTTTGACAAATCATGTTTAATAAATAGTAATGCAATACTATTATTTTGAAACATGAGCTTACTAATTAAAAAAAAAACACTTTCTTTTATTCTGGGTAGTTTATGGTTTACTTTTATTTATTTGATTTTCTTTTGCTTTATAAAATCGTGGAATGAACTGAATATAAATTATTTCTAAAAACATTTTATTAATACGTTAAAAAGCATAATTACTTTCCATTTAATCTATTTCCGCTTATTTATTTATATTTCATTGTTATCAATGCTTTGAAATTCATGTAATCAATTCTTCATAAATTTACTAACAAGTTAAATAATTACTAATCTAACAAGTTACTAATTTAATGAATCGACTGGTTGCTAATTAAATTAAATAAGATGATGCTTTACCATCGGGAACACATCAGTTACAAAATTTTAGAACACAAGGAAGCCAGTGAATTATCTATTACATTATTCCCTCTTCTCAATTTGATTTTTGATTTAGGGCCTTTTTTTTATCTGCTCTCATGCTGACAATGTTATATAGCGCTAACTCAGATCCAATTTCACTACGGTAAAACTGAGTGTCAGTTCAAAAATATAAGTAATGATAGATAAACTGTAAAATGAATACTGCAATATAGCAGATTGTTTCGAATACCGTGTTAAACTATTTGTGATTTTTTTTGTTATTTAAATGACCAATTCATATATATGTAAGATTTAAAATTATTCATACGTAATCAGTATGTAATTAGTATTTAAATATCTTTTTCTTGAAAAAACATGATTAAAAAAAACTGCCGATCTAAGTTTGGTCTTCCAGATATTTAAAAACTAAAAGAGAAAACTAATTTTCCTGTAAAATATCAGGATTCAAAGGAACCAAGAGTTTTTAAGCAACGTGGGATTATAACACTGAGAAATCGTTATAGTATAAAAGACCCATTATTATATCGAGAAAAATTCTAATAAAGTTCTTAAAACAATCTACTTACTATACAGTATAGCGAGTACAAGTCTCACGGCATCTATTTCCGATGACACGGACACTGTTTACCATAAATATTTCCCATCTGGCACTAAGTCATTTAGTTCGCAAGGGAACGCCTAAACATACATTGCACCAAATATAGTTTAACGCTTCCTTTTTATGAACACAAAAAAAAAGCAAAAAAAAAAAAAAAAAAAAAGAAAGAAAGAAAAACCCAGTTTCACAGTTCACCATTTTTTGTTTTCTCTCCCGCTTTTGCAGATCGTCACAGGCGGTTGCCTCACAATTGATGCAAGGTTTATCTTAAAAGATAGAGATTGCACCCGAATTGACAAAGCCCCCCTTTTCTTATTCGTTGACAGCGTGTGTGGTCTTAATAGGACCAGCGGTAAAGTCATGAAAGTAAGAATTGCACTAACCTATGTTGTAGCCAAGTTCTAAACTGTAGTTTCCATTTTCAAGATTAAGGAGAATTTTATGATGTGCATTAACTTTTTACAAGGCAATTCTCAAGCTAAACATTCGCACAGAAACTACAAATTTCTTTTCTGTTTCAACTTTTACTTTTTAATTTATACTTAGTTTAATATTAACTACTTAACTGCTTTTGACGAGTATACTCGTCATGGTAAAAGCACAACATTTTGCGTTATGACGAGTTTATTCGTCAGGAGTAATAAATAGTGATAATTTGCAGTTTTTACTTTTTGATTTATGTTTAAGTTAATATTAACTAATTAATTGTTTTTGACGAGTATAATCGTCAAAAACTCGACATGGTAAAAGCATAACATTTTGCATTTTGACGAGTTTATTCGTCAGGAATAATAAGTAGTGACAATTTACAATTTGAAATATAATTTTAATAAAAACTCAAACATATTCGCAAATTTCAAGATGTTTAAAATATTTTGAAGCCAAATCGAAATTAAAAGAACAAATAAAAGATTATTAACAATTATTATTAATAAAACCTGCATATAATATAAATTGTTTTTCTTAAGTGTATCGCTGCGTTGTATTAGTCATCCCAGAAGCAATGAGGCAACCATAAATTGTTTTAGACTATTCAATAAGTGGCGCGCCTGGTAATAAAAACCGGGATGAGGATCCTTTTCCATCCTTTTCCTTTGCATGTTTTCAGCATTTTTTATGGTTGATTAAAAGGGCAGCTTCTTGAAATAAAAAAAATCCAGTGGCATTTGAAATAAAAAATGCCAGTGGCAAAAAATGCATGTTAGTTTAAGTAAATAAATAAATGTGATTATTGAAATAAAAAATAATAAAAGTAATTTCATTACAGCATAATTCCATATTACAGATACTCTGCATTTGACGAGTAACGCTAACTTTTTGCGACACAATTTAAATTCGCATTTTCCGAAGAGATCGAAACAGTTAACTGGTTAAATAATTTCAATAAAAGGAATTCATCTTTAAATGGAAGTTAAATATAGTGTGAATTCAATAGAAAGTATGACACTAAAAATTAAATTAGGCACAATTGACTCAGGTACATTATCAATTAGGAAAACTCTAGATAACAGGTTTCTAATATGACGAGCAATTTTTAAAAGTTGACCGTCCTGCGATCGAGTAACTTAACACTTCATTAGAACAATAATTACGAATTTTAACGCGACTGTCCAACGAAAATACCTATCTGATAGATTAACTAAGGAGGGGAAAATAACCGCTATTCTTCCATAAAATTTATATATTTTTAAATTGACACCATTTTAAAATAGGATTCTTCACATCAGCTTCTGTCACCCCTAATTGTATATATGATCATTTTTATCCAACAGATTATAAATATTAAAAATATTTTTACATTGTCTGTATATGAATTTTTCTGAATGGATAGTAAACTAGTTTATGCAAAATAATATAATCACTGGCGGCGCAGAAACAGGTTTTAATCATATCTCTACTCTTAATGTAGTGAAAATTATAAACAAATTGTTTTGTTGAAAATTAAAATAAAATCAATTCACAAAATGCTTAGACACACTGGGTCGATGGCGCCTCAGGACTAGAGACTGATGAGACCGTTGGGAAAAGACGTCCTTGCCAAAATGTGGTAAGTGTATCCGTTTGTTCATTTACGATTACTAAAAAATAATGTTTTGGGCATCGCTTTTATCGAATAGATAATAAATATAGAAAATATTTTTACACTATCACATAAATTTTTTTGAATTGATAAACAAGTTTATGAAGCATAAAATATCACTGGCGGTACAGAAACAATTCTTCATCATAACTCTACTCTTGACATAGACAAAATAATAAATAAATAAATAATTTTGTACAAAATTAAAATAAAATCAGTTCACTAAATTCTTGGACACCCTTGGAGCGATGGCGCCTCAGGGCTATAGACTAATGAGACAGATGTCCCTGCCAAATTGTGTGGTAAGTTAATCTCGGTGTCCATTTAAGATTACTCGAAAATAATGTTGGCATTGGCGAAAAATACAAAATATAAGGAATTAAAATGAGAAAAGAAAAATTATTGCATTTTGTTTCCTCGAATACGTGTGTGAAGTGAAAATTATCAAGTGAGTAGCTAAAAGAACAGTAACAAGAACATAATTTTACAAATTTAACAAATTTTTAATAAGTGTCCGTAAAAGGTGTTGAATATGCTAACAACTTTCAAGAATACAGAATTTGTAGAAAGCACATACTCATTTA
>JAPMOR010124814.1:77944-90734 GCA_026543865.1 Argiope aurantia
AAGCACATACTCATTTACGCGTATATTATTATCAAGCATCGGAATTAGCTTGATGTAGTTCCCAACTTGGGATTATATTGAACTTAATTGAATAAAATTTAACTTTATGAAAGATTAAGAATGGTTTATAATTCCTTTTACTTGAATAACTGATTATAAAGATTAGTTATTGTTAAATCTTTTCATTATATAATGCTGAAATTATTTTACATTTTTATAAAGTTAAAACATGAATCAATACTTTTCTAAGAAATGAAATGAAATACTACACCAAAGATAAATCTTACTAATTTTATGAAGTTATATTTCAAGCCGCTTACGCATTTTTGGAAAATGTCCGTCCGTATGTCTGTGACAAAGATAATTCATAAACTCTTTGATCTAGACGAATGAAATTTGGTATACAGTTCTTACACCATATTTGTAGATTTCTATCAAATTTTGAGCAAAATTCGTTCAGAAGACTGTCTGTCCGGCTGTTCGAATATAAGTGAACACGATAACTATAAAACGAATAGATGAATAAAATTCAGTACAGAGATTTAACAACTATAGCGCAGGTACATATAAAATTTTCAACCAAACCAAGAGATTGACCGTCTGTTAGTTTCTAATTTCAGAACAGAATCTCAAAAAAAGATAACGATTTACATATATCAAATTTGGTATGTCATTTTGCAATTACAAGTGTAGTGTTTTTTAAAAAAAATTTTTTGTTATAATAAATTGCGGAAAACGAGCTTAAAACATAAATTAGGCTTTTGGTTACTATTAACCACATGTCAGGGATTAATCGGCAACAATTTCGCCAAAGATCACACGATAGATTTTTAAAAAATGCTAAATTCACGCCAAAGGTTAATATTTCGTAACTATTGTACACCAATGCCATGCAAGATATTTCTCTGGGATAACACCTTTATCAGAGAGTATACGAGAAGTTTTGAGGGGACCATTTTCGCTAATATTATTCATGAAACACAAACGAATAGTTGGAATATAAAAGTAGGGAGTACTCAAAAATAAAAGGACTAATTAAAGATATAGAATGAAATTAACTTTAGGGACCTTTGCTCATGATATCGAGCAACTAGTCATGCAATAACTAACTCAAAAACGAAGAAATCATAGCTATTCGAGAGCTAGTCACTTTACCAAATACATGCCTTTATGTAATAGAATTAAGTAATATTCAAAAGTACTGAGGTCATTAACTAAAAGGAATGGTCAATTGGGAATCAGAATTCTCAATATTTAAAAAATTAGATTAAGATAGTTATTTTTTTTTAATTTTTAATGTTAGTTTAATAGTGAGGCAATTTAAAACAGTTCGTCACTTTAAAATTAGTCCATGAAATCCAATAAAATTAAAGTAAATAATTTAGTTTCTACGTAATGAGTAATTTCTCAGTTATTTAATTTTGAGTAGGGATGGTTTAAAAAATAATTAAGCAATCCTCGCCTACAGATCTCTCTGCATTATGCTATTATTATGAATTCATTAAGCAGAAATTTCAATGTCCTTTTTTTTCAGATTAATTGCTGAAAATCACTGCCAATAAGAGTGCGGGGTGAGTGAATAAACCATTATTTAATCTTCTATTGCGAAGGGGTTTCAAAAAGATAATACAAGAATATGCAACGGACTTCCTACGTCATCCTAACTTTCTTCGAGGATACCTCAAGAAGCTACTTTATTTTTAATATTCTCTGAATTAACTACTGAAAATCACTATCGAAATTTCCATCAAGGGAACCTAGAGATGTTGGGATTGGGGGATACAGAGAGATTAAAAAATATTATAAATTATATATTATATAATTTATATATTATAATTATTAATTAAAAATTATTATAAATTTAATTACCAAATAAATAAATTTGTGAAAATACAAATTTTATGAATTATAAAATATTAAAATTATTATATATATTTACGCTGAATTATTAAAGTCATTAATAAACAAATAAAACTACAATTGATAACAAAGTTAATAGTAATAACTTATTTAACTGGTTATTCCACTGGACTTGCTATTTTTAATAATTTATTTGTTTGAAATTTATTATTTTCATATAATCTATCACAATAATTAAACTTTTTTTATTTTTAACTAAACAAAGTATAAACTAATAATTACAGTTAAATTTTTAAGAATTTCATTATTCTAGTCAATTTTTTTTTTCATGATATAGTTATTTTAATGCAAATGAATAACAATTCTCATCGTTTCACAAATTCACAAAATAACAATTATTAATTAATATATAATTAGTCATTTTCATATGCATTAACAGGATGATTAAAATTTTTGTTGAAATGTTAATTAAATCGACTGATTATAAAACAGGGGGGGGGATTATAAGTTTAAAATCATGGCCATATATCTATGATTGTACAAAAATTTGCAAAGAATTTCCCATATTAAGTTATCTTTTTTTTCACGGATTCATTGGGAAGCTACTTCATCATCGTCATTCGCACGATTAATTGCTGAAAATCGCCGGAAATAAGCGTGAGGAGGTGGTTTTCTGACTGATGATGTGTTGACAGTTCTCGGTTAAGAAACAAGGCGATAGAATTACCCAGAAGTCGAAGAAATGACAGTATAAGTAATAATAATAATAAAAAAATAGATATGTATCTCTTTATATAGTAAAAAAAAAAATTGGGTAGATGATATTTTAGACATTGAAACATATTTTGTCCTCAGGATATACAAGTCGTTGTGGGTGCATTTAAATGTGAAAATGAATTAATTTTTATTAATAAATTTGCAATTGTAGTTTTAATAGATTTATTTATATTTCTTTTCCTTATTTGCATTTACATATTCTTATTTGACTTATTTAAAAAAAAAACCTTTTAATGCTGAAAATAACAAAAATTAATGTGGCATTCATAAAACAGTGCACTTATAGACACATTGTCAACATATGGCTAAAAATGACCAAAACGAGAAAAAAACTAATTAACATGTTCTTATTGTTTTAAAATGTCATCTATACAGCAGATAGAATTATGCATATCAATATTATATGTAGTATACAAGACGCTCATTAATCGCTAATCTAATTTCTAAATTATTGAAGACCAATTAGAATAGACTTCGAATTAGAAAAATACTTTAAATGTCAGAAAGGATTTAAATTTATGTTGTATGAATCAATAAATATACTTAGAAAACTGGTCGAAGTATGACGATTTGAATATCACTGTTTTAAACGATTGTAGGCCTTTTCAATGACTATCTAAAGGAAGGGGGAAAAAATAATCGATACATGGCACTTCCCCGAGCCATTCGTTGGTTGGCCTAAAATAATGAAATATTTTGAATACAGTTATATTTCAAGCAATAAATACCGATTGTAGCAAAATTTAGGAAAATTTATTAAAAAAGAAAAGATTTAAATTATCAATACTCGATTTCATTTAAAATACTACATAAATAATGCAATTCAAAAAATATTTTGAAACATGCTTTTATAAAGTACTAGCAGTAAATTATTTAATACAAGCCCCCAATGTTGTAAGATTTATTTAGTGATATATATCATAAAGATTAATAAATGCTAAGCCAAATAATAATTTGCAAAAACTTTTGTCGGAAAATGGTTTTGCAGGCTAGCAATGCAATGACCTGAAAATTTTAAAAAATGCTTTTCTTGATTTTTAGGTTTTGACATATGAAAGTTTATACTTGCATTAAAAAGTCTATTGTGCATTCTCTAATCTGTAGCTGAACTGAAGATTTTCAGTTTGCTTGACACGTTCAAATTTAAGGGTATTCGAATATTGCAATTTATGTTCGATAATTTAAACATTTTATCTATCTTATACAAGGCAAAAGGCTTTATTATGAACTTTAACATCAGCTGAAAGAACAAAAACCAATTTCAAGAATTGGGCTTTCGATTTGTGATTCGTAATACATTACCTTTCTAAAAATTCGCGTTCAAGATTTTAATGCAGACAAATTCGAATAACTAAAAAGAATAAATCATTTTTTGTAGTAAAAAGGAATTTATTAAAATTATACATTTGTTAAAAATAAAATCTACAAGATTTCGTAACTTATATTCCAATATATATATATATATACATGTATTCATGGAAAATCAAAATATAATTATAAAATTAGCGTTCTTTTGACGACGAAGTTTCTAGTGACTAGTGAATAAAAACTAAATTGTAACTTAAACAGTAATAAAAAAATCGAATACAATTTGTAAAATATTTTGAAGATATTATTTCAAGCGAATACACAGTTCGAAAAACAACAACCAATTGTTCAGAAATCAAGTAAAACGTCCTATTTCTATTCCTTATTTTAGAAATCTTTTCCCAACTTTATTTTTTTTTTCTAGTAACATCCTCGCTGCAGTGTATGGGAATCAAAAAGGTTACTTGATGCAAAAATACTCCAAAAATATGCTCCTCACTCAACGGAAAATGTTACGTGAATCTAAGTGAGAAAGTGTGTGAGAGAAAGAGGATGAAAAGGAAAAAAAAAAAAAAAAAAAAAAACAGCAGCATCCTGTGGATCGGACTCAAGATGGCACACCCCTTAACTTCACTTTCCCAAGATCATTCTTGAGTGGCATTTTGGAACTTTGAAGTGTCCTTAGATAAATGCCCCGTATGAGCAAGTGAGGAAAAGCTACGGTCCGGTGATGCACAGAAGTGAATTCTGGTGTCGCTGTGATATTAGACCTTCCGCTTTAGAGTGTTCAATCGTCTAATATTTGAACGAAACTGGGATGGTTTTACGTACCTGTTGCAATGAGCATTTTAATTTAGAAGCTATTACTAATGCGAAATTATTATAATTTCGCATTAGTTCATTTTTTTTATTTTTACTCAGATTAGGTTGAACAGTCATAATTTTTTATTCCTTGTTCTAGATTGAAAACGAAACTCAAATTCGTAAAGAATTTCAACTGAATGTTCCTATTCGTTCCACTTTTTGTTCCAGATTTAGAAACATATAAATTTGTACTAAATGTTACGGATTATCCCAAATTTTATTTCAGATTGAAAATATATTTCAGATTTATACCGAATATGAATTCAGCGTTCTGGTTCGTCCCACCTTTTGTTCCAGATTGAAAAACATATAATAAATTTATAATAAATGTTACGAATTATCCCATATTTTCTTTCAGATTGAAAATATATTTTAGATTTATATCGAATATGAACTCAATTTCTGGTTCGTCCTACTTTTTGTTCCTGTTTGAAAAACATATCATAAATTTCTACTAAATGTTACGAATTATCCCAAATTTTGTCTCAGATTGAAAATTTATTTCAGATTTGTACCGAATATGAATTCAACTTTCTGATTTGTCCCAAATTTTGTTCCAGATTGAGAAACGCATCATAAATTTGTACTAAATATCTCAAATTTTGTTCCAGATTGAAAAACATATCATAAATTTATACTAAATGTTACGGATTGCCGCAAATTTTTTTCCAAATTAAAAATATATCATAAATTTAGATTAAATGTTACGGATTATCCAAAATTTTGTTTCAGATTGAAAACATATCTAAGATTTATACTAAATTGGAACTGAATGTTTTAGATTGTCCGAATTTCAAAATGAATAGTTCATATTAACAAATTAATGATTGATTTATATCTAAAAAAATCCGAATATTCTTCTTTGCAAGTTTTTTTTAAATTCTATGTAAGATGCCCCAGCTATTCCCCAAATGGCTATTTGAAAAATGTATTGTTTTTCAATTCGGAGGTAATTATTAAATAAATAGCTATATTACAAATAACTGATCAATGAGATTTTATTTTAAAATAATTATTTTTTGAAGAATTTTCCTAATCTTATTTTAGTATATAATAGTATGATTATATACTGCGGATGAATCAGGTCGAAAAAATAAGAAGAAAGTGTCATTAAAGCTTTTATTATCCATTATAGCCCTATTTATCCATTTCTTTTTGCATTTTTAATATTCTATAATACAATGCTCTTTTCATTTCTCTCTTTCTCTTTTTCTGAATTCTTCTGATTTTGCCTAACAGCTTAACTTTTATTCTTTTACCATTTGCTCACATAACCTTGCTGTGTTTAGCACCTAAATTTTGTCAGCTTCATCTTTATACTTTGCGGGACCAAGTTCTAAGTCATTTTGGGATCAAACTAAAGAAAATCAGCCCCTTTTAACAACATTACAGTATCATCCTTTGTGTAATAAACAAAACAATGCCTGGAGATTTTAAACGAGGTAAAACGCAGCTGTTGAAACAAATGATTCATCAGGAATGAAATTAAAGCTAATAAAGTATTTTTTGACAATGACTCACAGAAAAATAACCAAACTAGATAACTGCTAAGCAATTTTAAACAAGTGACACATCTCAATGATAAAAGTGGATCAGATATCAAAACCAGATGCTAAATGAATATTTTAATAAATTATATCTTTTTTTACAAAATCGACTTTCGTTTAGCGACTGCATAGTTTTTTAAAAGGTGCATGTGTTCAAATACCTAAACAAAACTTATATTTACGTTCTACATTATCATGAAATGTTTATGCATGCCTTCTGATATTTCTGATACCATAAATGCCAGTGTCTTTGAGTTTATTTTTAATAAACTTAATAATGAGTATAATAGAGTCATACAAAATGGCAAGTTCCCAGCATGCACTGTTAAACGTATCTAATTGAATGTGAATGCGAACAATTTAAAAGTCGAATTCAGTACCACTTCAACTCAAAATAACATCACAGAACCAGAGAATTAATTAATGAAAAAGTGGTCATTTTGAAATATTATTTTCAAGAGAAATTTTAATTTAATTCAATTTACATTTTTGATACTTTAAATACTTTAAGATATCAATTATTTGAAGACAATAGCTCAATTACAGCTTAAAAGAACAACATTAGCAATGGCCGATATTAATAAAGAATAAAAATATATATATTTTTAGCATTTCATGTCTTTGGCGAAATACGACGTAGTCGCCAAATACATGAGACATTTTGGTAATTCATAAGGCATTTTGATAATACAAAAAGGATTTGTAAACTTCAAAACGATTAAAATACTTTTCTTTATTTCTCGTTAATTGCTTTTATAAGGAACTACAAGTTATATATTGAGTTTACAGTTGGTTTAAGTTGTCATAGATTAACTTCGTTTGCGTTTAATCAATGATGAAATTTTGATTAAAATATTTAAGCAACATCTTTCATTCAAATCACTCGCAAACGAAATAATCATTAATTTTTTTAATAATTGTTTAAAAATGTTTACAAATGAAATATAAATACAAACCACTCTAGTTTCAGCACAATCAAATAAACTTTTTAGATTTTAAAAAGAATAAAAAATACCGATGCGCCCAATATGACTGAATGGAAATAAGGCATTGTGCCTTATATATGTGTTCCACATGTAAGAGTTGTATGAAAAAGTTAATTTTGCATTCCAGGGATACATCAGCGGAGCTATAATATTTCAGATGAAAAAAGAACAAGATGACACTCGGACATCGGTATCCACAGATATCACTTGTACCACTACATCTATTTAACATATTAAATACCAGCACGCAGACTCAACATACTCGACGAGACATCGCAATCACTGACCGGAGCTAATTCGTTTGGTGGATAGTGTATACACTTCTACTTCCGAGCGTTTAATTGTTTATTTTCCAATCACGTAAACACAGCCAGACGTATTTTTACTCTGTATATATTAAACGCCTCAATTTGTATATATATGCAGTGCTCCGTTCTCATCGCTTTACATAATTGCATTTTATCTCTTCGCACCGCAGAACGTTGAAATATCTGGCGGTTTGGAGTAAAGCAGCGCTTACGTTTTGACCAGAGTTGGTGATTTTTCAACAGATTGAACAAACATTTCCCAGCCTTTTGAACTTATCGGGTTTTTAGTCCAAATAAACTTTCCAATCCTTAAGAGTAAACTCTGGGATATAAACAAAAGTTGTTGATGCTAACTTAGAAGAAGGGACGGTTGGTTTTGAAGATGGTTTTGGATTCTTCCAGTTGTGACTCAAGAATCGACTGGGAAGGATCTTTTCTTGGTCCAGGATTTTTGGGACAAGGTATTTTCACCAATTTTGGGTCATTGTATGCCAAATTTAAGGCTACGTTTTCTTGAAAGAGGATTTTATCTTCAATGTCATTGCAACGCAAAATGATATATTAATATTGAAACTTTCGTCCAAAAAGAATAACACATCCTGGTTAGATCACAAATATCATGGTAAGTGCATTTATATTTGCTTTTTAATATATTTCTTTATATATGATTTGGATGCGTAAATGATTCAAAATCGGATATTTAAAAATAAAGCTTCATCGCTTAAAACGTTATTATCAAAGATATCAATTCAAAGATTGGGTAATTTCGGAATTAAAAGTCACTTACATCTATTTGAAGTCGGGGCAGTTTATCCTACTAGAAGATCTTGCGCAAGAATAATACCCACATCAATCATCGTCTATTTTAACTATTATGTTAAAATTTTTAATTTTTTTGTTAAATAAACAATCTACTTCTTAATCACATAAATATTTGAACTTTCCAAAATCGGTTTACTAATAACTAAAAACTTCTAGCAAGATTTTTTAAAAAATTGCTCTGATTTCGTATATTATACGATTCGTTGTTTGTGTTATAAGAAGATCTTACACAAGAATAATACCCATATCATCATCATCTATTTTAAGTATTATCTTAAAATTTCTAAATATTTTTAAAAAACAGTTTTCTTTCTAATCATATAAATATCAGAACTTTTCAAAATCGATTATTATTATTAAATAACTTACATTTTCCGAGGATATTTTTAAAAAAATATTTCTAATTTCGTATATTATACGATTCGCAGTTGATACTACAAGAAGATCTTGCGCCAAAATAATATCCGCACCATCATTATTGTCATATATCTTAAAAGCACTATCTTAAAACTAATAAATATTTTTAAATGACAGTCTACTTCCTCATTATAGAAATATTCAAACTTTTCAAAATCAATTTACTATTGTAAGATAACTATAAACTTCTCGCAAGATTTTTTAAAAATTAGTTCTGAGTATTCTACAAGAAGATTTGCGCCTGAGTAATACTCTCATCTTCATCATTATCATCATCTATTTTAAGTACTATTTTAAAATTTCTAAATATTTTTGAATAAAAATCTACTTCCTAATCATATAAATATCTGAACTTTTCAAAATCGATTTACTATCGTTAGATAGCTTAAAATTCTCGCAAGACTTTTTTAAATTATTTCTGATTTCATAAATTATACGATTCAAAATCTATTTCTTTGTAGTAAAATTTAATATATTACAAAAGTAATATTAAATAATACATACATTTTTAAATACGAGTAGTTTTTTTAAATCATTACAGAACGAAATTCAAATGCAAGAATATTTCGTAATTAATTACTGCAGTATAAACATTCAATTATGTAAATGGTGAATTTAATTCAGTTTTGCATCAAAAACTGCACACACTTAAGTCTTGTACGAAATTTAAAATGACATGCACAAAACGATGATTTATGACTGCATAACTTTATGCAATTGTGTTCATCTTCTAATAAAAATAATCCATGACAATTGCAAACTGCACTAAAATGCTGGAAAGGTAAATATCAATTACTAATTTATTACAGAACCTATTGTAAAAAAACTAAGCTTTTAAATCAGTGGAAATAATTTAATATTTTTTATATTCTAAGTAGATTACTTAGAATTTGTAGAATCAAAAGTTAGGGCTGAATCTTAATAAACCCGAAGCTTATTTTAACTTTATCCGATTCTAGATAGTAGCAATAGCAATGATATTTTTTAAAATTTCAGTTCATCTTCAATTTTTGAAGGAATTTATTTATTTAAACTTTCTAAATATTATGAATTTTAAAAGCACCAAATGCAACTTTAACGAATAAAAAGAAATCTTCTAAAATAAGACTATATTGATATGAATAAAATATTTTAAATTGCAGTCGGACAGTTAGTTATTTTCTATTTTAAGAAATGCTTTCTATTTGTTATTTCTCATTTTTATAAAAATATATAAAAGAAAATGAAATTAATAATAGCATTTTTCTTTCAAATTAATCATTTAAAAAGTTTTAATCATAAAGCAGAACTAAAAATATCTTGGAATTTTAGCAAAAATGTACTTAATGACAGGTATAATTTGTGTGAAAATAAATTTGTTGATATTAAAATTACCGATGGCTCTGTAATTAAATAACGTTGCTCCTTCATTACTAACAATGCTTTCCTTGCTTCCTTTTATATATTTTGTGAATGTAATATACTAGAATATAATGTAATATACTAGAATGTAATATACTAGAATGTTTTGCTACAAAGTATAAGCTAAATTCATTTTAAAGTTAAAGAGGTAGCCATACTTTATTTATCATTTATTTATTTTTGTTCCGATTTTAATAATTTTTCTAATAACTCATTTAAACTTAGTATTTCTTAAATAATCTTTTTAGAAGAAAATTTTGAGCAATTAATATAAATTATTTTATATCTGTTTAAAAATATTTAATATTATGTTATTATTCTTTCAAATGAAATATAATCGTTCATACATATAATCTAATAATATCGTGAAGAAACCACGGTACCTGGCCTAATTACTTTTTATTAAATTTAATTTATCAATGAAGTCGACATTTCTTATAATTTTGGCTATATTCTTATTATATATTTTTCCGCTTATTCACTTAATTAAACTTTGTTTTTAACTTCGTAAATTAATTTTGTAATTAATTTATCATTACAAATCTAATGATTATAATATAGCATTAATATTGAAAACTTACAAATTATTTTTATTTTTAAAGCGTACAGTTTTTAGTAATTTCCTACTAATGTTGAGTTTTTATTGGTAACACAAAAAATTTAACTAATTAATTAATCTAATTTAATTTAACTAATCTCGAATGATACATTAAGCTTATACGATTATAAGATGACATATGTATATCTACCTGAAGTTAAATATTTAAATTTTTTTGAAATTAAGCATTTTGTACATCAGAAATAAAACTATTTAATAATTACAGTACTCTTAAAAGTTTTATAAGACACTTTGAGTATTTTTTATAATCTTTTTTTGTTATATATTTAAAAAGATTTCATTTAAACATGTACATAAATTGCATAAGTCTCAAAGAAAAATGAAAAGTGGT
Source organism: Argiope aurantia (assembly GCA_026543865.1). Taxonomy (NCBI): domain Eukaryota; kingdom Metazoa; phylum Arthropoda; class Arachnida; order Araneae; family Araneidae; genus Argiope; species Argiope aurantia. The sequence goes on from JAPMOR010124814.1 coordinate 89,185, forward strand.
ACATTTAAAATATTATTTATCTTTCGGTTTAAATAAATATCTACCAATTGAAACTGGTGCAAGGAAGGTAATCTATGATATTTTTAACTTGTCATTAAATTTTTCGATTATTTTATTGTATTTTTATATTATTTATTTATACAAAAGAATATGATACATAGTTCTTAATAATATCAATATCCGTTATGTAATGGTAAACAAAAGTGTCTTTAAATGTAGTAATAAAATTTACAATAAAATTAATAATTGAAGAAAGAATGAAATGTAACATCATGAAATTGGATTTGAAATAAATTTATCTCTGTTAAGATAATTAAATAATGTTAGAATTTAATTTAAATAAAAATTTTGTAATCGCATATTTTCACTTGTTTTGCAATATAAATCGAAAAAAAAATCATGCTATTTAATACTGAAATTATATATATATATAATATTGTCTCCTTATTTAAATCAATATGTCCATAAAAGTCCATTAAAATGATTTTATTATATAACATCTGGATTTCTCCCATATTTTAAAAATTTAATAACATGAATGTTAGCGAATGTAGTAATTCGCTTTCAAAAGCTTAAAATATATTTGCAACAAACTTTTTTGACTAATAAATCATTTTTGGACAGTATTTAAACTTATTTGAATTATTTATGTTTGTTAATGATTACGATATTGATGAACAGATGTTGGTGAATTTCGGCTCTTTGTAGCCTTAGGCAAAGAACATTATGAGATTCTTCCTTTTGACAACTATCAACTTAGATTCAATGTCCTGCAAATTTTAAACTTTATCAAAAACTTTATTGTAAAAGATTTATTTTATTAAATAATTTTGGGAAATTATTATTATTTTTTTTAAGTATGTTTCATACATTATGGGAAAAAAATAAATAATAAAACTAAAATAATAAAAATGTTTAAAAAATTTACATGTACTCATTAGCTAATGATTTCTTTACTTGCAAATTAAGACATTTAATTATTATGATACATAATGGAGAAATTATAAACTTCAGCTCTTTAATGGGTTTATTTAGAAATCTGCCACTGTAAAGATTTATATATTTTATTATTTATAAAGTGCTTTAATACATTAAAACATTTTAACAGAAGATTCAAAGAATCAAAATGCAAATAATCTGACAAACGTTTACATTAATTTAAATGAAATTTTATTTCATATATTTAGAAACAAATTCATCATTTTGAAACAAATTATCCGATCTTCTAAAATTCGATACTTAGCAGTCTATTCTTTAGAAAAGATTATCTTTCGTAACCATGAATTATGAAAACATTTAAGTGAATCGCATTAATGATGCAACAATTTGAACTTTTTTTTCTATTGGGTGCAAATTTCCGATCTTGGCGAGTCAGCATAAAATTTCTTTAAAAATCTTTCTATGTATGATCATAGAAATGAATTTGGCATATTCAGCATTTCTAGCTCTAATTCTGATAACATATCTGATTGATAAGGAGATCATGGACTGAATTTCGTGGCCTTATGAACTTTTCGAATAAGCAGTGCATCTCCTAGTTTTTAAAGATG
>JAPMOR010124814.1:90744-118084 GCA_026543865.1 Argiope aurantia
GGACATTTTTAAAAACAAAATTCACATTCATTAAAACGCAGTAAATATGCTTAAGCTTTAAATAAATGAAATTCGAAAATTTAATATTAATTAAAAAGTTTTGGAGTTTAAAAATCGTAAAATTAGAATAAAAGTTTGAATCATGAAGCAATTCTCAGAGAACATCTTATTTTTTCTCATTTAAGGAATTATCTGTCAGAGAAAATTTCGCAAAAATGTAACTTTAATTTGATAATGTTAACTTAATTATTCTTTTCCAAAATCATAAAAAAATCGTCGAGTACTTCATGTGCAATACTTTTTCTGCCTCTTATATTGTGACCAAAAATATTCTGACTGAAATTTCTGCAAGTAAATTCATTTTACAGCGATTTAATTAGGACTTCCCAAATTATACGACATGGTAGTCAAAATTGAATTTTTTTTTGAAACAGCATTTACTTGCTAATTTTCTTTAAAAAAATTAAAAAGAATTATGGCCATAATGGTAATTACTTCAAATTAGATCAATTGCTTTAGGGTAATTAAGTATATCGAAATATATCTAAAAATGAGAATTTGATTTCATTTTTACATATTCAGTAATATACATTCAAGAATAATTTGAAATGTTTATATGATTTTTCGTGAAGCATTACTAATATAAAAGCCTGCAGTTATTTTAAAGCATAGTTAATTATCAAAATTATGAATTTTTAAATATTTGAATTTTAGATGTTTTTAAAATTATTCTCATACACAAATCGTTATTAAGTAGTTATTAACAATTATAATCATTATTAATGCGTTATTAAATAGTTATTAATGATTATAATCATTATTAATCGTTATAAGAAATTATTATCGATTATAATCATTAGTAATGCGGTATTAATCGGTATTAATCGTTATTAAATAGTTATTAACAATTATAATAATTATTAATGCGGTATTAATCGTTATTCAATAGTTATTAACGATTATAATCATTATTAATGCGTTATTAAGTAGACATATTCTTTCATAAATGACAGATATAAGAAGTAATTTATCGCATTTTGAATTAAAATTCGATACGGTCATTTTATTTTCAATACGCGATTTTGAGGCGAATATTGTTTTATTAGTTATTAATTAAATATTTTATGCATTTTTAGAACCCTTGATTTTTACATTGATCTTCAATCGTTGATTATATTCTTGTACCAACTTCTTAAATATTACGAACTTTTCTAAAGCGGAACATTTTTTGAAAAAATGATCAAAAGTACGTTTATGAAGAATGAAATATAATCTGTTTGTTTATGGATAATAGTTTTTTTTATTTTATTGTAATAAAAAAACCCGTTAAAATAAAAAATAAAATAAAAACGAAATACATATTATTATAAAAGCACTTTTTACATTTTAGTTTTAGCCTTGAAAGATTTTAACCTGTTTCCATAATTTATTTTCAAATTCCTCCTCATATCATGATATCACAAGTTATCGCTGCTTCTTCCCGTATGTTGTGGCATCATTTGATATTATTTAATTTATATCTAAAAAATGAATAAATGCTTAGAGCACAATTCCCTGTTAAATGTTCATTTGAAATTTGCATTAATGATGTCATTTTCATGGAATTTTTTGTATATATTTCCAAAATTAGTTTTTAAAATTATCAAATAATCAATTTAGCAAATAAAGGATGAAAACTGATAATTGTTCGTTCAAATTCATTCAGCTATTCTCATAAATATTTTATAATGTTAATACAATATAAAAGAAATCAATGATATATGTAAATAAAAAGACATGAAATTTCACTGCAATTTTGGATCTGTCTGGAAGCTTTTCTAAACTTAAAAAAAATTGAGGAAGTTGTATTTAAATTTCCTTTTCAATTTAAATTTTGTTAAACAATTTTTCATTTAAATAAGGTGAATTGCTGATATAATATTACTTTTATTCAGTAGCCATATTAATATGTAAAGAAAATATGAGGTATTTTAATAATTCAATAGAAATTAAATTACCCTTGAGATCTTGTAAATTTATTCACTTTTAAAAAGCCTGCAAAATGATGTGATTATGTACATAATTCCATTATTTTTCTGGAGTTTTTTTATCCCATCTTATCCTATTATTTTTCATGATTGTCTGTGTTAAAGTTATATGCACGTTTCTGAATCATTTTTGAGAAAATAGCTCAGTATACTAACTTGTGGTAATCATATTTATAAATAAATGTTCTTTGAAGCAGTATGTAATTATATGAAGTATTTTCTTCATTGGAAAAAGGACTTCACCTTATGGATAAAAGTGGCAGTTTCTTCACTTATCGTCTTCAAATTCTCTTGAAATGCTTTCATCAAAAATAATAAATATATCATGACAATTTTAAGTGAAAACGAAAATTTAGTATAAAATTTCAGTTTTTTTAAATGTGTAAAATGAATTTAATAACACCATTTTCAGCGGTGTGAGAAACATAATACCAATTGTGTTAATGAGTAAATACCTTCATGCAAGTTTTCGTATGCTAACATCCATATTAATATCCATCCTTAAACCCATATATTTATAAAACTCTTTATTTTGCATCAAACAGGTGACATTTAATCAGGTCGGCTTTTTGTTTCAACTCAACACAACTCAAATCCTTATAGGTTTAATCCCACCAGAATGCTAAATGATTATCTACATCATTCCTTTGACGCCCATTTTTTTTTCTTATAGATTTAAAAGCAAGTATTTTAAATAATTATCTGACTGCAATAAGTTTCATTAAACTTTCACCCAGCTTCACTATCAGCTATAGAAAGTAAAGTAAAAATTAATCGAAATATCTCTTCAGCTGAAACACCATAGTGTGCAAGAAAGATGAAATCCTGATTATATATTATAAACAGAGATAAAAAATTTTTGTTATCTTTATAAAATTTAAATTTGGAAACATAAATTTTATAAAAATTCTTAGAATAGTTCGCTGACTCTCAGACTATAAATTCAGAAATGAGATCTTTTGAAAACTGACAAATTTTAAGCAAAAAGAATCTCAAGTACGTAATTATAATCTAAAAATTAATTCATTTAATTGTCGATTGAAATATTAGTGTAAAAGATTATTCCTAAATATTATTCAAAATCTTCAATTATTTTATATTTTGAAACAGCGGAGGTATATTTTCAATTCTTAATTTCAATGAAAATATGACTTTTAAAAATACACATCTATTAATTTTGAAATTCGCTTTCCATATTCTTGGAATAAAAATCTTGAAAATATAAAATTTAAATAATTAAATAAACTATTCTAAAACAGCATTTTTATTCAAATTTTAATTATTTCTTTAGTGTTATTTCGATTTTTTTTCATTTTTCAAATTACTGTATCAAAAATAGAACTTCCAGTTGTATTTGACCTTCTGTTTCTTTTTAATGTTAAAAAGATTTTCTTACTGGATATAAACCAAGAACGACAAAAGTGTTTAATTAGTAACGAAAGAGTTCTCGAATCCGTGATTAAATTTCATATGTGAAAGCATGAAAAAAATCATCTTTCGGCATCTAACGCAAAGTAATACTAAAAGAGAATAACGAGAACTTACTTAGTTTTTTTACCATGTATTATCAAAATTGTACATTAATTTGGAACTATCAATGAAACGAAATAAAAATTTATTTCTATTTTGTTAAATAATATAATAACTGCTAAATTATTATTAAATAAATATATGGAATTGACCTCAAGAATGGAACAAATTAAATGAATCTATCACACGTTTTTTTCATCTTTTTTTTATTGAAATATTCAAATGAGTGAAAATTTTCATTTAAAGAGAACTAAAAACTGGGTAAATTTCTATTATTCTTTACTGTTTATTTTACAATTTTTTTAAAAAAAATATTAAACTTTTTCTCCAAAAAAAAAACTTTCATGACTGCTATGCAACTTATAGCTGATTGGTAGCTTTTTTTTAGGGAGAGGTCACATGAGCCAGATATGATTGTGCTGTGTCAAACAAATTTTGTGTTTAATTCCATAATAAAATTTAATTTTTAATATTCTATGATAAAATAAAAATATCATACAAAAAGCAAGTACACCGTCAATGATGTCTTTAAAATTCCAAACCAAGTCAAACTTTCAAATTTTCAAACCAGAGAAGAAAAATTAGCATTTGAATTGACTGATATTCATAACAAAATTCTACTAAATTTAAAAAGTTCGAATTCTATTATTATGGTTTACATTTTGATTCCGAATTTTTTAATGATTTTAAAACGCTTCAATTTTATCACTAAATTTAAAAAAATTTGCGTGAGAATCATCATTACAGATTAAAAGAATTAAATTTAAATTCAAGCCCTTTTAAAGTTCTCACTGAAAGAATGTTAACGAATTTAAAGTCATTTAAAATTAGAAATATTCAAATTATAACTTATCGATTTGATATTAACTCTAAAAAACAAATTTTAAGATTAAGGATCAGTATTTTAGAGGAGCAGTAAAACTGAATCTCTTCAAATGAGTTATTACAAACAAGTAATAAAATTAAATAATTACTATCGTTCCTCCCTGTACAATTTTCACAAACAAAAAATAAATGCCTGTTAAGTCAGTTGAAAAATATAAAATAATGAACCGAATTTATTGCTTTAACTTATCTATTTCATATTTGTCGGACAATAATAATAATTTTAAATGCAAAATTAAACAAATTTCAAAATTGAATTAATATCCTTTTATTTATTCCATGTAGTTTAATTTGATTCCATTTGAAACAATAGAATTGTTTTAGAAGTTCTTTAAAAAAAGTAAAGAAAATATTGTGAAATAAGGAATTGAATTATGTTGATAAAAACAAAATATATATTTATGAATAAAGAAAATTTTTAATGCTATTAAAACAATTTTAATTTTATTTCATTTTTAATGCTATTACAGAAATAACTACAAGACACAGAATATAATTTACATAGATTGTCAATTAATTTTAAATCGTCTTTAAAAAAGATGTTAATCTTCTGAAATATATTTAAAAGATTTTTTTATGCTACACATATTAAAAATGTCGTAATTTAAAGGTTCATATTTTAATCCTATTAAGTTTTAAGTTTGAACTAAAATTCAAATTCATTTATATTATAAGTGAAAACAAAATATTATTTTCTTATTCCATATTAGTTGAGAAACAAATCTAATCATAGAAATCGTTGCAATACACTAATTTTTAATTATATATTTGATTATATTCTATAAATTCTTGCAATTACTATAACAGAGTGGAAATTTTAAAAAACTTCATAATAGTAATTTCCTTTATTTTGAAAACTATTTTTAAAAAATTATTGTCTTTGCAGAAATTTTCTTAAAAAGCAACGATTTCAAAACAATTCCTTTATCCTTAATCCAAGAAGAATGAAATCAATTTAGTCATGGACAGGTAATATTGAAAATGGAAAAATTACACTGGAAAACATATAATATTAGGAATGCATTCACATTCAATGTGGATTATTGTTAAAAAAGGATTGCAACTTTTTGGTCCTTAATGAATATTAACTTTGATATGGAGAAATTATATAATACAGAATAAAATTATTGAACTGCATTCACACTAGATGCAGATAGTTTTTAAAAGCAACTTTTAAATATCGATGTGTTTAACATAGATAATAATGAATGAATTTTAATGAGCTCTGATCGATTTCATGCGATTTTCTTTCCCATTAAATGTATCATTTTGACTATCAGAAATTTTAGTTGCGTTATTCATATCATACAAATACATAGATTTGAAATTACATTAGTGGCATGATTTTTTTCATTTTACTATTACCATTCAATTGATACAGTAATTGTATTAATATCTTAGATTAAATAGAAAAAAATTAATGAAAAGAGTTAATGGAAAAAATTACGCTACAAGAAAACGAGTTACTAAAATGAAACTATCCTCACCTGATACTTGCATTTCTGCAGAATCGTTGTTTATGAGTCTCTGGCAAACCTGTTCAGAACCGGTTGGTGTATAATTTATTCCTTCAGCCGTTGGCGTACCTGGTGTTACTATGTTTGGAGAAATAGAACCTGCACTGCTTGCTGGACTGAGAGGAGACTGTTTAATGTAAGGGTCCGAAGTGGATGGAACACCGTTCAGCACCGGCCAAGAACCTACCACCGGATTCTGATCCGATGCGGTCCCCCCATAACCCATCGACGGAGGTGCCGTCGTGGCCACCCCGCCAAAGTCGGATCCCATCGCCGGTGAGTTGAGAGGTGATGTTTGTCCTAACGTAGCAGCTGTACCGGCGATCGCACAACTGGGCATATAATGACCGCTGCTTGCCATTCCAGCTGAATTAATATTCAGTGCTGGATTGTTGTTGTTCAGAGAATATCCATAAGGTTGTGGATTGCCTGAAATTCCTGGCATCATTATTTGTTCACTGGACGACAAGTACGTTTGCAGTCCCGACATGTTTGTGCTTACTGTTCCAATTGAAACTGGAGGTACTGCTGGATTGTGTTGGTTGAGACCATCGTAACCAATTACTGGACCACCTGGTGTAGAGTTAGGGTAATAGCATGGATGGAAAGGCATTCCACATTTTCGTCTGACAGTTATTCTATGGTTCCTCTTGCCTAAGATATCGTTTGATTCTGATGGATATGGTTGAAGTAGATTTGCTAAAGCAGTTTGTTGCAAAGATCCACATGATACATTTCCTTGGCCCATCATGTCGAATCCCATCATTGGAGGACTAGGTACACCGGTATAGTACATGGAATATCTTTGCATGTCTGGTAGATGGCACCTTCTTTTAAATCCCCTAGGCCTTCTCTTTGATGAACCGTCTTGGAAAACTGTGACACTTGCTGGGTCAACTGTCCAATAATGGCCCTTTCCAGGCCGTCCAACACCTTTAGGAAGTTTGATAAAACAGTCATTGAGGGATAAATTATGTCTGACTGAATTTTTCCAGCCTTTATACTCACCTCTGAAAAATGAAAATTTTGATTGTAAATATTCATATATTTCGTTAAGAGTTAATTTCATCGTTGGAGAGCTTTGAATGGCCATTACAATGAGAGCTATGTACGAGTAAGGAGGTTTTTCTAATTTTCTCATACCCGATCCAGTCTTTTTGGTCGTGTTAAATTCTTTCTCTTTTGATGCCATATCTTCATCTGTTTTATCTGAAGAAACAGTGCCCCTGTCGCTGTCAACTATGCAAACATCTTCTTTACTTGAAAGATTTTCTGTAGAATCTCTATTTTGATGGTCTTGGCCCATCATTTCTTGTCTTGAATCATTACCATTATTGGAAATCATTTGAGGATATTTCTCCATTTTTATATCCGGAGCAGAAATAGGTTCTGTCTGATTTTCAATTCGTTTTTCAGGAATCATTGCTTGTCGAAATGAATTATTAACGTATGTTTGCATTTCATCGTACTGCAATTCATTTTTGAAACACTGAGAATTAGGTCTTTGAAACATGTTATTAAACATTCTGTATGCGTTATTTCTGTCATTCTCTTCGGTATTAATTTCCGCACACGATGACAAACGTTCGTTATTCTGCATATTGAAAATACAGTTCTGGGTGGATGATGTATCGTTCATACCAGCGTTGTCCGTATCGTCATAGACTGTCTCTTTATGGTTGTTATTTGGCGTATTTCTACAATACTGGATATTTAAATCATCGAGAGTCATGGTATCTAGTAAACAGATGAAAATTCCAACATTGGTGAATCGAAGAACACTTATAAATGACCAAACTCCTTGCTAACTTCTGTAAAATTTTACGATAATGGCAAAATTGAAAGTTGAAAATATAACTATCTAGTTATAGATCTAAGAAAATATCACCACAACCAACAAGTTCAAAAATAATACATAAAGCAGGTCATAATACACTGTTGTTCTATTAAAATTTCGAGTACATGAGACACAACATTGTTAAGAGGCAACAACCGCAATATTTTCATGCTGTGTAACGCAAAGCTCAGTTAAACATTGCATTCAAAACTCGAAATCCGCAGAAATAAACTTCAAAACGTCAATTCAGGAGCGCATGGGTGAAAACGTGATCTACCAACAACGCACTGCCACAGAGACGAGGTGATTCTTTTAAGAGAACTCGATACATGAGGTGTAGTATATGTCCATCCCTTTCTCTCTCTCCCTCTGACGTTCCAAAGTTCTTCCTCCCCGATCTCTTGGTAGTATCTCTTAAATCACACTTTCTATCTCTCCACAGATGACGAAACGGTAACTTAGCTCCGTCCTCCCTCCTTCCCACACTCCTCCCCCTTGGCTCGGTCTTTAGGGTTATAACTGTGTTTCGCGAAAGATGGAAACTGAAAACGAAATTGTTCTTGAACGCACTTTTCTTCTTTTTGTTCCTTCGTAATCATGTTTTCTGCTTGTCACCGATTTTTATTGGTTTATAATATTTTACATAAATTATTCATTTTTTCCCTCAACGGAAATAGAGTTTGAATATGAATAACAATTGCTGGGAGGAAATATACAAGTATCATTATAGAGAAACAAAACGATTTTAATAATTGTAACTGTACTATTATGAGCAAACTCTAAGGCATACATTTTGAAATATACGTATTTTAGCTGAATACGTTTAAGTAATTCTGTATTTATCCTAAACTAAATTATTGTTTATTACACACCAATGATAAATTTGATAGGTTTTTGTGCCAAAGCACCTGATCTCAACGGATGACAATCTCCGAGGCCTAATCTTTAATTAATTAAAACTTTGTTGGTATTGATTTAACCTTATGATCGTGCATATTAACAATTATTTACTTCTAAGAGATGTGCTATAAAAGAATATACTTATTAACAATTACAGTGATACGTTCAAACACACAATCATTCATTCATCGTCTGATATGCATCTACATTCATATTCTTTTTTGTACAACAGCAAAAAGAAGAAGTAGAAGAAAAAAAAAAAAAAAGGTTTACCTGTGTGTAACATCTAGTGTGTTCGGCTCAGCTGATCAGGTTTAGATGGCTATCATCGTTCATTTCAGCTTCATCCTTTTTGGCTTTCCTTTAGGAGCCAAGAAAAGTTATTGTTTATTATGTTATCGATTGTGCAACAAGTTGTATGCATTGTACAATACAAATTACTTACTTTGGGGTATTATATATACAATTATAATAAATATAAATCTGAACCCATTCACTTGTTGATGGTATCTGCGTGACTGCGCCCAATTAAGCATACTGACAATTATTTAAATATTCAGCTATAATGATTCCTTTCCTCTTTTAATTTCTAAAAGAAAAATTTTACTAAAAGAGTTGATTTCTTTTCTCAGAAAGAATGAATTCTGTTAATAATTGTAATACTTATAGAAATATGCTCATTTTTTAAGGAATATATTTATGGAATTCTGTATTTATTATAAATTAAATTATTGTTATATATGTAACTAGTCGCCTTTGGCGACCAGCTGGTTCGTCAATCTTAATGTTCGTTTAAATTTTAATAATTAAATATTTTACGCAATTCCTACTTTAATATATTCTTCATCAAAATATTTTAAAACTTCAAATTTTGATAGTCATATAATTCACTCATAATATTATAAAGGCCTTCAGTCATAACATAATATGTATCTCTCTAATTTTCTGCTAGCTCCCGTAGAATTTATGCTTTAAATTAAAGTGGAAAGAATTAATCTGCAATTAATATAATAATATTTTTTACTGAAACAAAGCATTTTTTTATAATATGATTACTGATAACAGAGTCACTGAGCGTTTAAACTTTATGGGCACTAAAGAATATCTTTCTTAATTTATATAATATCTCAAGAATTTCTCAACAAAATTTTCTCAGATTCATCATGAACAGATCGATTAATTAACAATGTTTAATTTTAAATGCATTAAACACTAAGAAAATAAAATGAATCGTTTAAAATAATCCGTCGAAAACAGGTTTAAAAAACTACTTTAAAACCGATGTACTTAAAACTATAAGCATATACAAAAAATATATAACTAATATAAATACAATTTCATTACAAAAGCATGCAACTAACCTAAAAGCAATTTAAATCAAGAATCATCCGTTGATAATATTGCCAACAATCAGAACATAATACGCATGCGTGAATTTTTTTCAACGCCAGTTACGGTAACGCAAATGCGTGAAGTTTTCTACGCCAGTTGGGGTAACGCTATGCAGATTAGACTTTTATAATTTCCTTTATTCTGTGTTATTTTAATTCAAAAGTACTTCAGAATGAATCTGAAAGATCGATTAATTAATAATGTTTAATTTTAAATGCATAAAACATTAAGAAAATAAACAGAATCGTTTGAAATAATTGGCCGAAAAATGTTAACCGTAGCCTCATTACTGTTTGGAAAAAAAAAAAAAAAACTGAAGACTTACTCATTTGGCGGTGGGGAAAATGGAAGATTTTTTTGGCGGGAAAGTTAGTTTTTAATTAATAATTAAAATTATAATTAAAAATTCAAAAAAAGGGACCCCAGGTGCACATTCCCGACCTCTAAGGTATACATGTACCAAATTTGGTAGCTGTAGGTCAAATGACCTGGCCTGTAGAGCGCCAACACACACACACACACATTGAGCTTCATTTATAAGTATAGATATAGATAAGTATAGATAGAGATATAGATAGATTAATTATGCAACAAGTTGCATGCATTCTCGAATGCATACTAACATTGAGGTTATCAAGCAGTATATATGAATATGAATCAAAATAAATAGTATATATGAAATCCATTAAATTGTTACTAGCATATTTTTGTGTGAGTGCGTCTAGTTAAGGAAATATTTACTTCAAGAGTAGAACTGTTCTGTTAATAATTATAATACTAATTGAAATGTACTCTTTTCTTTGCTGAGTATATTTAAGAAATCCTGTATTTGTGCAAAATTAAATTAATATTTACTATGTAATCAATTGTGCAATGGGTTGTATGTATTCTTGAATGCAAACTACCTACATTAAGGAACAATGTACAAATCGAATAATTAAAAAGTACATCCGAAATCCATTAAATTGCCAGTTGTATCTGTTTGTGTTACTGAGTCCAATTCAGCATACTGACAATTATTTCAACTATCAAGTAGAATGACTAAAATATTAAAGAATGGAATTATTTTACTAATAATTGTAATTCCTTGCTAATAATTTAATTTTAATATATTTGACTTTTTCTTCCTTTGTATGAGCTTTGTCTAAATTCCCCCCCCCCTTCTTTTCGTTTTTCTTTTTTGTGGTTGAATTATGCCAATGAAATATGCACAAAATGCTAACATTTTCTTTTTTGAAATACTGCTAGAACTGCAGCTTCAAGAAAATAAAACTTATAGAAAACCAGAAAAATTAATACTAAATTGTGTGTGTGTGTGTGTGTGTGTGTGTGTGTGTGTATTAAAAAATAAATTTTTTGTCAGATCAAATAAAAGGTCTAAACTTTTGCTAAATGATTTACAAAAATGGGATTACACTAAAAATAAATGTTAAATTAATTTTTAAAGGCGTGGAGGTTATATACAGATTAACGTTGATTCTGTAGTCATTAGTAATTATTCGATTTCAATTTTAGCATATAAGCGGAATTTTAATAAAATTTCAATCGAAGCAGATGTTTGCGAAGAAGTAGGTGCAGGTGAAGCTTCAGAAGCAGAGCTATTATTTTATTCAGGATTTAACAAAATGACAACGAATTTTAAAACGGCGTATTTAGAAATCGACCAAAAAAAATGGGGGAAGGGGGGGGGGAGCTGAATGGCAGGTTCGCTTTTTAGTTTGTTCTTAAACACATGTGAAATATAATATTATTTAGGAAAAGTAGGTAATTTATATCCCAAGATAGGGTATATTAGGAAGGTCTTTTTGAAAAAAGGTCGCTTAAGTCAAATTTAATTTCAAATGTAAATGCATTTTAAACATAATAAATGTGTTAATGATTTATTTTGTGCTAATTTCTTTTTTTATATATTTTTGGAAAATGTATAAGCTTTTATTTATTTATTTATGGATTGGAAGATTAAATGTTTTAATTTTTAGGTGCGAATTTGCTTTCTGCGATATAATGATTTTGCCAATTTATATAATGATATTTAAAATTGTAATATAAGCATGCTTTATTTTCTTGGAATAGTTATAATATTATCGTTTTGTTTATTTCTTACAAATTTAGCATCGGTATTTTCCGATGCTAAATTTGTGAGAAATGTTATTTTACACTTTTTCTGAACTTCATTATTTTAAAACAATTAAGAAATTTGAAAATTGTTATTAAAAATTAAATTAATATCACATCTTTTAAAGAAAAATTTTCGAAAACAAACCTTAGAAATTGAAAAAGACATTTGATAAATCAAAAAGGGTATATAAACTAAATTTTTTTAAATTTACATTACACATCTCTATTTAAAGAAATCATCCTACATTTTTATATTTTTTATGACATAATTCACATTTTAAGAGGCATGCTCCTATTCTAATAGGTCATTACATGTGCATAGTACTAAAAAAACTAAATTTAAATTAATTAATTAAAAATGTAATTTGAAAGTAAATTGCAAATTTAATTTAATTAAAAAGTAATAAATCACCATCTTAAAAACTGTTATTTTTTGTTTTTATTCTAAAAAACGTTTTATTAATGAAACCATAACATGCCCTTTTTTTATTATAATTACTTTTTTAAAATCCATTTATAATGTAATTATTATATTTAATTCACTTTACTCTCGAAATTTTTTAATACAAATTATATGCTTTTATATAATTAGAAAACATAAGAATTAAATGCTAAATGTATTAAATAAACGTAATTAAATTAAATAATATTGATTTATTCCTAAATTAGTGCTAAATACTACATTTTCATTAATAAAAAAAAGATATTTCATCAATTTTTTTCATAATTTATTTTAGAAATTAATCTTAGATTATTATGAAAAACAACACTTTCTTTTCTCAATTACAATTTCAAATTATTAATAGTTACTATTTTTAAAGTTCTGATTTAAAAGAGAATCCAAAACTGTAATTATGAAATTTAAAAACATCAGTACTTTATTTTTTTTTTCACTTATTAGACAAATATTTTTATATTCGTAAATATTATAATCGGTTTCCTTTTATAATCCTCTAATTATGAATCGCAATTTGTGTATAAGTATGAAAATAAATATATGCTCTTTGAAAAATAATATACTGAAACTATCTTGCCACTGAAAACTTTAAAAAGTAGATAAAATTCTAAAAATGATGCTTAATAAATTGGTATTTTTTATTAATATCACTTTTGTAAAAGAATTTTTAATTCTATTTGCACTAATAGTTAGAATCAAATCAAAATCATCGTATAGTCAAAAATTTCAAAAAAAAAAAAAAAAATCATGTGTTATCATAAAATTTGGTGTATTAAACTGTATATTTATTTAAGGAAGAGACATTAGAAGAATATGCTTTGTTTCTTATCAGTGATTGCTTTTCTAATATAATTATTTAGATTAGCAGCGTGTGTTTAATGTAATGTTTATTGATATAAAAGTTAATATCTGAGCAAGGTTTCAATTCGATTATATAGAGCTTATCGCGATAGAATTAGAAAGTAGATAGTGTTATATTTATAAATAAAACACCTTAAAAAAGTAAACAAAGAGTATCTGATTTAAAGTATTTTAAAAACGTCACTTGTCTAATTCATTAAACTGTTGAAAGCTAATATACTTCTAGAGATGTAATTTAAGAAAAAAAATAGGTATTCTTGTAAACTGTTAAAATTCTTTTTGTAGATTTCAAAATAATCTATCTTGCTACTGTTTAATTTTTTTATAGACAAGATTATTATCTTAAGTTGCTAAAGTGCTCTGTTGGTTTTTGATTTTTTTTAGCTCATTAATCGTTGAAGGTGAAATATAATCAGAGAACTTAATTTTTAATCAAATTTATAATACGAATTTAGATAAATATACATAAATACTTATAAAATGTGGCAAAACTATGTATCATATTTTTTATAATTGCTTATTTTTAAAAGAAATTATAAATGTGGTTACGTTTTGCTATAAACTTGATAATGTATCGCTTAGCTGTTGTTAAAATAACTAGAATGACTTCAGGATATTTTAATATAATCACTTTAAAGGAATTAATTGGAATTACTTGCTTGAATAATTCCAATTAATTAATAATTTCCTTTCTGAATAACCATATTTTGATTGAATAAAATCCTTTTAATTATTATAAGTAACGCTGTGAAGTATCGCCATGTAAAATTAAGTAAATATTGCTAACTATTATTTAACGCTAACTGAATGAAAAATATTCGTGAAAGCAAGGTTTGTAGAAATATAACAGTCAAATCAATGAACTGAACTTTAATTCATTTACCCTAATAGCGAATTATATATGAAACAATATTCAATATCTTAAAAATTCATTTAATAAATAATGAAGATTATGATTTTGAATATTTTATGGAATATTATTAAACACTAATCGCCTGGCTTTGGGAATATTGGTAAAATTTAATTTCAGTAAAATCGTTGAGATATAACTTCATGTCCGTGATTCCACCAAATTGCCATACCTTAAAGACGTTATTTGAATTGTGTTACTTATATTCTGTTTATTGTGTACATGAACTTTTTATTTAGAGCCTAGTTCCATGGCATCATATTGTAATAAAAATTTTTATGTTTGGTTCATCTATCTTCAAATTTCTCGGTGACTGTAACTTCCCGTTTTTATTCATCTTGTATAGTGTATAGATATGAATACTATACAGCTGTCAGACAGAATCCATTTTCTCTAGTTTGTAACAGTGGAAGAAAATCGCACGATTAAATATTTAATGAACCAGTGAAAACATTTATATATATCAAGGCAACGATTTAATCTATTGTTAAAATAAGGGAGAATAAATAAATAAATAATAAACATTTGCCAAAATTCAGAAAAAAATTTGCACAATTATTAAATTTTCATTAAAAAGTCAATTTTTACATTTGTAAAACAGTTTAAGATTTATTTTTTGTAATAATATTTTCAGAAATTTTAGAGGATAAATAACCAAAATTCTGCTTAATTTTCAAGTAATTAAAATTACAAATAACTCACTCCGAGGCTCGTATTCCCGAGGTCCAAGGTATATGTGCCAAATTTAGTAACTTTAGGTTAAACGATCTGGCCTGAAAAAAAAAGAACACACACATTAGACATTCACACCATCTTCTTTATTTTTAGTAGATATATGAATTTGTCAAGCAATTCCCAGTCACAAATTTTGAATTACAACTGTTTAAAAAAATATTGCAGAAACGTTTTCATGCAGTATTTTTCTAAAAGTAATTATTATTTTTCTAAATAGTCTGTTGTGGAAAAAATTCAATACCATACCATGCGCATTAAGATACACTATTCAATAATATTCATAAGATAGGTGAAGTCCTATTGCTCAACTACTATAACTTTTTACTATAATTAATTACTTTACTATTATTATTATAGTTATTATTGCATGTGTAAGTAGGCTCTCGATTTTGTTTAGTTGTATTAACTTTCCTTTTTAAAGTAACAATAGGGCTATTTTGGAATGGAAATCATAATTTTGAATCATGGTCAGATGATGGAGGCGACACCCGATTTGGCATTCTTTCTCCAAGCATCTTCGTCCACCAGTGAGTGGATGCTTGATTCCAACGCATTTATCGTTAACACTAGACTTGCTTACACAGCGGTTCTACGATGAAATAGTTGTTCCTTTCGAAACTAGAACATTTCGAGACGGTATTAGGGCCTTAATATGAATTTTTCGTCTGTTGAAAAGAGGTCCTAGATATATTTGTAACCCCATTTATTGTAATCTTATTCTTCAAACTTCAGTTTCATATATCTTTATAAGAAAGATAAAGAAACAAATAAAGAACCTTTTACGATTAAATTTTGAATCAAATTAATTTACATTTAGCAGTGTCCGAGTTCCGATTTCTTTGTTAGGAAGAAAACCAAAAATAATTTATTGATTTTCATTTTTAATTTCACTGCATTTTTGTTATACAGAAATGTATTCTGTTACATGTTTTCTAAATTGCAAAAGTTATGTGGTTAAAATACAAAAGTTATTACTGGTTACAAATTCTTTAATATTTTATTTTTGTGTCGTTTTTAAAATATTTTGTTTCATATTGTTTAAAAAAAAGAAAGACGGATTAAAGGGAAAATATGAAAGGAATTCGTTTAAACTCCTTTGGATATCTTCCCGCTGGTTGTATAGAGCTTTGCGGGTTGAAATTCGGGCAATCTATTTACTTTACTACAGATAATGCTATAATATGGATGTAATATTAATAATCTCTTATCAGTGTTTGCCAACACAATTCGCTAATATCAATACCTCATGCTATATTTTCACTTTTTAGTTTGTATATATATATTAGCGTCCAGTTTTGATACAGTGTGAGGACTATTTTTTGTCGAACTTCGTAATTTTGAAAAGTTGCAGTATGAAGATAGTTAACTGTCAGACGACACATCTCTTTCTTTTTACAAATTTCAACACTTAATCGGCAGAAGAGCGTTTAACCTTCGACATAAGGTATAATCTGTATCAAGGTCACGTATATGATACATCTACGACGTAATTAGATCATATTTCGAGGCCGGAACCCTTCAGCCCCCACTTCTGTATTATTGATTAACAGATTTTGATTTAAATAATGCATTTCTGTAAAATTATTTCTTTTAATTAAGCTTCCCTTACATTCGTTTCATTCAGATGTTACGTCTTAATTCTTAATCAAAGTATGAAGGTTTTTTTTCCCTGGGTGTATACATGTGTGGAACCTGTGTAGTTAGTTATACATATATGTAGTTAATTTAAATTACATTAATAGTTTATTCTCTTGGTGTATACAAGTGTAATTACACACTTATTTAGTTAATTCTGTAGGTCTGTACTTATATAGTTAATTCTAAAGAAATCCACCAACTTGTAGATTTCAAAACTTTTATGTCATTTTGAACCTTTATTCAAGCGTTTAATTTGCTTTATTCTCTTTCTTCTGTAAACAAGATGCAATAAATGGTTAGAAAATATAAAATAAAACAAATGGTTGGAAAAATAAAATCCTTTTTTAGCAATAGTCAAATGAATACTTCAAATGTGTTTCAGATAATTAATATTGTGTGCTATTTTGAGTGATATTTATTTATATATAAGGCACTATCATAGAATTATTCTTTGCTATTTCTGTTTTAATTCAAACAAGATAATGGTTTATTAAAATATTTTTCAAGATAAACCTTTTAGATTGTAATATTAGTTGTTTGTAAAATACATCAATATTGCTAATTCTTTTTGAAAGTATATCTAAAAATGCCCAATATCTAAAAGATTTCTAAAAAGTATATCTAAAAAGCCTTTCTATATAATAGTGCTTCTGAAGATATTTTTAATTTGAATGATTTAAATTTCATATAATATAATGTAAAATATTTTCTTCTCTATATTTATACTTTAGAAACAAATATGCAAATAATAATGCTTAATGGCATTTTGCTTTTGTATTTCTCTTATATATAAATCGCAAACACAATCAATACTGTAATAGCTTTATTATTATTATTATTTCTGTTTTCAGATATTCTTTTCCGTTTATTTTTGTTTTCATTTTAACTAATTGAATTATTTAGTTTAATATAATTTTTAAAATACCTTTCTCTCTTTAGCTCCTCTATCGCAGTTTCGTTAAGTTCCGATTATACGTAATTATTTGCGAATAAAAAGATATCTCCTCCAATCTGATGGTTCCTTTTT
Organism: Argiope aurantia; assembly: GCA_026543865.1. Lineage (NCBI taxonomy): Eukaryota > Metazoa > Arthropoda > Arachnida > Araneae > Araneidae > Argiope > Argiope aurantia. The sequence continues at coordinate 108,579 of JAPMOR010124814.1, forward strand.
TTCTTACAGATACTGAAATTACAATCTAGCCAAATCAGCGAGTTACACCATAACATGGCAACCCTGACACCAGGAGAATGATCAAAGTAGGAGCATCCTTGAGAAAAAGAAGAGCACACGGGACAAGTCGGCGTATCCGTCAACACCCTATCGAAGCGAGGCGGAGCTTCGGGAACGCGATCGTATTTTTGCTCCTCCGCCAATAAAGACCGACAATGGAGAACAAAAGAAAAGGGGATTGTTTATACAATTCGAACAAGGACCACCCGGTCAATGGGCGGAAACAGAAGCATCAAATAACGACATCATTATAAGAAATAATGGCAAATGAAATGGAAATTTTATGTAGAAATTGCAGATGAATACGATTTTTTGCATGTTAAGGAATGCTGTTGCATTGATAGTGTTGAACTAGCTTTTTTGGTAGTCCTTTCCAGATAAATGATCGTGACCTATTCAGTCAACTATTTGTTCCTTTATTTTGAATTAGTTGAGTTTCTTGATTCCTTCTGAATACTTTTTTTTTTTTGTCAAGAAAATTCATCTTCAAACATTATTATGCTATAAAAATATATTGTTAAAAATAAATACTTTAGGATTACATTGCGTTCGAAATAATAACTTCATTTTTAAGAAATTAACAAGTAACCTGCAACTACAAATTTTTCATACGAATTTTGGTAAAACCTTTCAAGTAAAAATTAAGTAGGTCGCTAAGAATTAAATTTTTTTACACTCTCTTCCAAGAAAATTACTAAAGCGTTTTTCTTTAAAAAAAACAAAACAGAACGCATGATTATTTATTTTAAGCTAAGAGAATTTAATATATCTCTCACTATTGTAGAAAAAAATTTTAAGAGATGATAATCATTTAACAACAGATTTAATATTTTCACATATGAATGTCTGTAATGGAAGTTACTACAAAATTAGTAACTTTCTGCATAATCCATGAATAAGGAAGTTATTTCCATTGTTTTTTTTTTGTGTGTGTTTGTTTTAATCATGTAATATCATTCTAATAAATAAATAATAATAAATAATTGTGGAAGAATATTACAATTATACTGTAAAAGTATTATTTAAAGTATTTACAAAATAAGGAAAAGGGGACAAAATGTATTCAGATTTAAATATTTTTCGAATACTTTTAGCTGCTTCCTTCATTGTTTGGAATAAGTGATATTACTTGATTTAATGCTCTCAGACGTTTAATGTTATTTCCGGTAGATATATTTTATTGTCGTTGCTTATGTAGATGGACCAGAATTTTTAATAACTTTTTATTGGATTAAACTTTTTTATTAATTTGAATTAATCCCTATTTTATATTTCAATTAATTTTGGCCCTAAGCAATCATGAACATTTAAATAATATAACACTCAATGATCGTTGTTAATATGCACCTTGATTATTACAGAATTATTTTCCGACAAAAATTTAATTAAGTTTCTATAAGAGAATAAATGCATATTTTTTTCTTATTGATCATTTTTGAAACATTTTGGAGACTTCAAACTACTCTGTATACTAATATGCATACGATGGAGATTTGACATTCTTATGATTATTTATGTTTTTCTGTTGGATGCTATAGAGTTTGCTTATATTTTTTGGCAGAAGAATTAGTTTAAGATTTTCTACAGTGAAGGACAAAAAGAATGCCCCAGTTTCATAGATGCACTACGCAAAATGTAATAAATGTATTCATTAAAAATGTTATACTTACATGCAGAGGTAATATAAGCGAATTTTGAATGTATTTCTCATAAATGTTCGATATGCGCTTCTTTTGTTATACGATATACACCAAATTTGAAGTGTAATTCTTGAAAAACTGTGTATGTCTGCATCGATGCTGGCTATAGTAGCTATGATAAGGACTTTCAAATTGTAAAAGGTCGCGTGTATGTGCCTCCAGGTCCAACTACCATGACTGATTTACACTTCAAATCACAACTACTAACGCAGCATCAATAATGATATGCTGCACAAAGTTTGGCTGGAATTACATTTCAGACTTTATGTATTCCATATAACAAAAAGCATACTTGGAATTACATTTCAGACTTTATGTATGCAGTATAACAAAAGGCATACATGGAATTACCTTTCAGACTTTATGTAGCCGTATAACAAAAGACATATATGGAATTACATTTCAGACTTCATGTATGCCGTATAACAAAAGGCGAGCATAGCGAACAATTGTAACGAATACATTCAAAATTTGCTTATATTACCTCTGGACGTATGTGGTATTTTTAATTAATGTGCATTTTTAATTAATACATTTATTACATTTTGTGTGGTGCACCTTTGAAACTAGGGCATTCATTTTTACCTACTCGGCACATTTACTCTTTAGATGAATACAAAACCATGGTGTTGATCAGAGGAAAATTATTATTATAAACACGTAAAACATTAAACTTTTTTCCTATTTTGACATCAATATAAAAACATGTTTCGTATGGTGCTTGGAAATTATTAGTTGTGCTAGATAGTATACTTTTTTTTTTAATTTGCTAAACTCATGTTTATAAGTTTATCAAGTATTAAATGTATTATTCTTATTCAGTTAAGATGTTTCAACAATTTTTATCGAATTTAAAATTTAATTTTAAGCGACCGAAAGACCTTGAAAATTTTTGCATGGGTTGCAGACTTGAGCAATGCTCATTTCTTTAAAGCGAATAAATATTTCTCACAGGCTTGGGTTCAAAGGATTACTTTAATCAGATGAAGCAACTTTTATCATCGTTGTTTCAAAGAGATATCTTAAAGTTTTCGAATAGTGTCAATAGAAATATTAGCGAAGCTTCTGTTTAAGCTGCTTTTCAATTCGTAATTTGAAAATTCGTTTCGAAATGCATTTTTCTCGCCGTTTTAAATTTCGATTTTAAAATTTTAAAAAAATCATTTGTCGCTTAGATTTTGAATCTGGATGTTGTATATCGAACGAGCTTGCGTACAAGTTTGATAAATCGTCGGACTTGAACAGTTAGTAGAATAAATTCAGTAAAAAGTTCAGTTTTTGATTAATCAAATTCTGTTAATTAGTTCCTGTTATTGATATCGAATGTTATTAATTATTATTGGAATAAATTTGTTGAAAAATTACCTTTATATTAAATTACATATATATTACCTATATTTCCGACTTACATACCTTTATTATTTACTTACATTTCGTGATTGAATATCTAATAGTGATTTAATGAACGAATGATGCAATGTTTTAAAATAGGTTCTCCAAAACTTTCTCACATACTCTCTAATAAACCTATTATCCTTTTCCCCGTCTCGTACAAAATTGGGGACCTTGAACAAGACCCTGAGAGCTGAGATATTTATTTTCACAGACCCGCATATTAGAGTTGCGTTTTTTGATATTTACTTTAGAAAACTGGTGTTCCTGTATTATTAACTGTATGCTGTTGAGGGAAAATAGTTACGAAGCAACTTGTTAGCGTAAAAAAAATAGCCTTGTTGTTTTTTACGAACTTCATATTTTGGAGACCAATAGTGGTTTTCTCATAGAAGTGGAGGATTGATGGAGGCCAATAAGCATTTGCAATGGTTTTCAAGAGAGTAGGTTCTTCCATTGTGACAGTAGTCACAACGAATGCTGTGAGAAGATCTTTATTTGATTCTGAAATAAATAAAAAAAAATTAGGAAGTTAGAACATGTTTTCTTGAAAAAAACAAACTACCTGTTAAAAAAAGAGAATCTTGAATCTGTAGTCGAAACATCACAGCATGATAATGTTTCTGGTTTCTATATTATCTCAATTTAGCTTGCTTGTATCAGTCGCTGCATGATCTATGTAGCTATTTTTACGTCAAGTAGTTTAGAGACAGGATGGCAACATAAAATTATTAACAGGTCAAAATACTATATCCAACGTTATTAATGATATTAAAGCATTAATTTGTGATAAACTGAAAATGTATCTATTTTTGCTTAGTTGCATGACGGTTATTGAACTATTCGTAGCAATGAGTTACGAAAAAAAAAATTAAACGTTGTTACAAAATCGTGTTTTGCGATAATTTTGAAAAAGTTATTAAAAACAAGGAAAAAAAGTTCACTGATATCAATTTGGTAATACATAATATATTTTTTTTTAATTTTAAAGTTGTATAAATAAAGATTTTGTGTCATAATATACTCCGACATTACTGGAAAAAATATAAAAATTTCGATTATTATTATAAAATTAATTATATTTAATTATTTTCTAAAAAAAAAAGGCTTTTTTTTGTCATTATGTAGAGTTTTTGCATTTTCAAATCTTTCAGAGGATTTCGTTTCGATCACTTCTCTTTTATATCACTTTTAAATTAAATATCTTTTTTATATATATAAAGAATCGGTTTCAATAGTAATTGCTAAAATTTTGAACATTTTTATAGTTAAATTTTTTAAACTATCATAATTTTAAGTAGTATATTTAAAATACTATGGGACAAACTTTAGACGAAGATATTTTTTAATTTAGTTTCTTTGAAGAATTATTGCACTAATGATTGAAATGAAAAGGAAAATAAAATCTCAGAGAAAAAATAATGCAAGATTTGGAAGACTTTTTATCATTAATTCTTTGAAACAATTCCGATTATTGTCTTCATTTTCTGTTTTGTGTGCAAAAAGCACCGTATTCAGTCGTTTTAAAAGAATCTTTAATAAATTGCTTAGTCAGCAAATTGCATTCCTGTTTTCTGTGAGCAGTATGTTGTTCATTTTTATTATGTAACTCACCACTATTTTGTTTAGCTTCTGGATTGAATGGAAAAGATGCAATTGTCGAGATTCAAAAGAAGATTTGAAAAGAAATCTGCAGTGGCAGTGAAATTAATATCATGACCTTGAATGTGATATTGGAGATCAGATTATCGAGAAAATTGGATAATGCGACGTACAACTTAAAAGTTCCAATTTTATATGACATTCTTTGAAATTAGTGTTATAACTTGTGCATCATTATCAATCGATGAATTCTATTCAAGTCTTGAAAAACTGGTTGTATTTTTCCAAATACAATTAATTTTTCTTGCATGCATTCACGGGAAGAGAAATTTGCTAACGAATTTATTGTTTTTAAACAGAAATAATAATTTCTAATCTTAATAATTTCGATAGCAAACAAAGAGACCAAAAAAAAAAAAGTTAGGGCATTGACATGATGCATAAAAATTTCTTCAAAACTCGAATAAATTAGACCAAATATTTTGATGTTTCAAAAATGCTATTTCAAAAAAAATTATGATTGAATAATTTTAACAAATATTAAAATGATTTTCGGATTATTGCTGCTTATTGACCCTTTCCACAGGGAAAAATAATTCAATGCATAATTATTCACCTAATACAAGGACTTTTTTATAACTCCGAAAAATTAATATATGTAATATATGTTTTTCGGAAAAATTAATCTCATCTTTTCCCACTACGTATTTCAATCATTACAAATTTAAAAAATAATTAATTAATTAAACGTTAAGTTGATGCATCGTTTTGAATAGTAGTTGAGAGGAGACATCCGACTTCAAAAGGTTCATATTAAAGAATGAAGTGAAAGTAGGCATTTTGCGGTCCAAGGCAGTGGCTCCTTTCTTCCTAGTCAATTTAATTTCTCATTTCGAAAAAAATATTTAACTTATTCAACATGTTAATTATTTTTGGTTTAACTTTTTAAAAAAATGTGAATTATATATTCTTTATTTTTAAAAATATATATATATATACGATGCAAAACATGATTGAAGCTACAAAATTCTTGAAAAATTAATTGTTATCATTAATTAATGATTTCCTTAGTTACTTCTATTAGTAGGAAAATGTAAATTATTATTATAATAAGACATTTAGTTATTTGACACATTATAAAGAACTAATAATATTAGCACAAATATAAAATAGAAAAAAAATTGTTATTTTACCAGACCTGTCAATTGGAAAAATAACATAACTAATTAAATGAATAATTAACATTCCTATAGATTGTAGAAAAATGATTAATCATACTTTAACTTATGGAATAATGATTTTAATAATTCTATATAAACACCCATTGCAGTCCTAACTTTTATAATTCATTGATTTTATAATTTTTGCAAATATATTTATTTGATAACGAAATTAAAATTATTTTTTTAATCGACCTGCATGCAACCTCCCTTTACATAGCGAATTGAAGTTGTTTTGTCTACCCGATTCCAGCGAAGAACCACCGTGTAAGGGGGTCTGTTGCACGTTAAATTCGTCCTGGCCAAGCGTCCTCCCGCTGGTGTGGTGCGATATGGAGAGGGGGGTGCCAGCTCAGGGGTCGTCCTAGTCATCTGACCTCGGTTCAAAATTACGAGGTCCTTCCCAAAATAGCCCTAGTGTTGCTTCAAACGGGACGTTAATATAACTAAACCAAACCAAACGTCTACCTAGTTACTAATCCACCAATGGTTAAACAGAAGCGTTATGTGTTTCAAAATTATTCTGTGCGATTTACTGAGGATAGAAAATCATCATTTATCGAGCCTTAACTCTAGATTAGAATTTTTATTAAATAAAGATGAATAGACGCCAAGCCACGACGTAGTGCAATTGTTTCTAATCAAATATTCTGGAATATCACGTAATTCAATTATAAGTAAATAGCCTATATTAAAATATAATAATAAGGTTAATTTTATAGAAGTTAGATTTTCAAAAAAGTTGAACTTCCCGAACTTTTTGATATCCTTGTAAAATGACCAGATTTCCTGAATTAACCAGGATAGTCTCGATGTTTGGTACTTGGGTTTAAAAAAAAATGATATTTAAGTTGAACATCTTGATGACCCCACTTTTTATTTATTAATAAATAGTTTATAATGAAAAGGATTAATTAATTGAAAAGATTGTCTAACAAATAGTTTATAATGGAAAAGATTGATTAGATTTAATTTTTCTAACAATTAACTTTGAAATTGTTTTCCTTTCATGATGAAATTCTCTGAAATCATCTTAATATGAGTGAATTAGCACGAGGAAAATATAGTAACAGATTAGCAAATTATATTACATACACTTTTGTTTTTACTTCTTTGTGTTTTCTTACTTTTAAAATAATGAAGCAACTTATCATTTCTGAAAAATTATTTCATTTTATGTTTTATTTGCACATCTTTTAGATGTTATCAATACTCTCTGTCTCTCCAACTTTTCCAAAACCAGCGTCCCTGCTCAAAGTTAAGAAAATATGATTACGAACAAACCTTGATTAAAGAGCACTTCTCATAACGAGCAAAACAAAATCTAGAAAAGTGACTCGCTTAACGAGCAGTTCTCATAATGAGCAAAACAAAATCCAAAAAAGTGACTCGTTTAACCAGCAGTTCTCATAATGAGCAAAACAAAATTCAAAATTGACTCGTTTAACGAGTACTTCTCGTAATGAGCAAAATAAAATCCAAAAAAGTGACTCGCTTATCGAGCGATTTTTCGCAGAACGAGTGGCGAGGTGAACCGTTATTTCACATGCTAGATAGAGCTGCATCAGCCTATAGTGAGAGCTTGTTTGAAGAGAATTTTTATGCTTAACATGAAAGACGTTTTCGCTGCATAGCGTTGTTGAACACGATTCCAAGGAATTTGAGCAAGCGGTTATAGAGCCTTAAATGATGAGATTTTATCTTTCACCAAGATTGTGGGGCTAGTGGTGGAAGTAACGACATCAATGAACCAGTGGGATAACTACTGAAGAGCTTATGGAACTGCATTCTGCGTCATAACGAAAAGCTGCGGAGGAAACTTGGTGAAGAAAGGAAGAAATAATAGAAGTAACAGAGCAATCACTTTTCAATGAAAGAAGGAGGCTCCTAAAAAATAGAAAATTATTGCATTTTATGTGAGAAGTACAACACTGATAATATGCTCTTTTTAAATACATTTAACGATAATGCTGTGTCACATTTCCAAGAGATTTTGAGAATTGTAGTTAGAAACAAATGCCTTTAGACAATTTTATAGTAAAAAAAGCATGCATTAAAAATAATAAATTACATTATTATAAATTTGTTTGAGTTTTTTTTTTTCCCCTGGAATGGAACGTTCTATTTTACATGGATTCCTATGGGGGAAAAAAATTATTTCTTTTAAAGAGTGTTTCGCATTACGTGTAAGTTCCAGCAACGGGATATGCTCTTTAAGCTGGTTTCCACTGTACTTAAAATAAAGCAATGTAATTAATTCTCTGAACATTTCAATGCTCCTGAACTTCTGAAAACCTTTAATTGATATGACCATTCTCTTCTTCCTTTTAATGACAGATTTAAAACTTCTAAAAATCTAGCACTATTCTACTCAAATAATTCCACGGCACATTTGGTTAGTAACAGCAATTCAACAAAACAACAATAATAAAAAAAATTTAAAAAAATGAAAATAAAAATGAGAGCGTTACTAAGTCAAGAGATGCAAGATGTAGGACAAACGGAATGTTTCTGCACAGAACCAACTTTTAATTATCTTTTTAGGATCAGCGGCCCAAAGTCTGGAACAGTGTTATCTAACTCTGAAGCGCATAAATACGGTTTTCCATCAGCATCTCAATTCCGAGGGACAGCCGTAAACACTTGGGCTCCCCGGTTGATTGAACAACACCCATTATCTATCACACAATTAATGCGAAAGAAAATCTACTACACACTCGCTCTCTTTCAGTCAGTGTAGCTCATTCACTGAAGCTACTACAAAGTCAAGTTCAAAGGAATTATTTTTTATGATTCATTTTTTTAAATATGCTATCTTTTTAAAGGGCAAAGTAACAAAATAAAGCGGATGCTTTATGCTTGAAAATTAAATTCAAGATGGTTCGTTTCCAAAACTAAATCATCTTGTTTCGAGTTCAGCATTTTTTCTTGTCATGTTGGTACTGCATTACTTAAAATACACGAATGAATGATTTAAACAACCATAGTTCACAGTATATAAATTAGTATAAAGTTCAGCAAAATGAGAAGATATTTCAATTTTTGCATAGAATAATTATTGGTGAATTTTCTAATTTGGCAGATGTCTTGAGTTGAAAATCCATAGATCTATAGATAAAAAAAATAAATAAATAAACATTATTAGCCTAGTTATTAGACAATAAATTAAAATATAAGGTAAGTTCTACGAATTATAAAATATTAGATTTCAATGTATAGCTACATTTTTTATTAAATATATTAAAGCATATTTAAATACTTATTTATAATATTTGGAATATTAACTATTCATTTAATTGGCTGTATTATATTTCAACTATGAAGTGAAGTAAATATAATAATTAGTATAATTAAATAAATAGCAATATAATAATTAAGTAAATGAAGTCTAATAATGAAGTAAATATAATAATTTTTAGTAATTATATTTATTTAAAGTTTAATTTTTCCTTCTAACCTATTATAACAATTAAATGTTTTTATTTGTAACTAAAGAAATCATTAACTAGTAATTACGATTAATTTTTCAGTA
>JAPMOR010124814.1:118184-195072 GCA_026543865.1 Argiope aurantia
ATATTCATAAAGTAACTAAATGAAAAAAAAATTTAAAAACTAAATTATTAAAAGTTTAATTCAGTTTACAATTTGTTGATATGTAAAATTAAATTGGTTAATTATAAAAAAAAAAGAGCCATCATAATGTTCACTGTTTTGGAACCTAACCCCTAGAAATACGAATGTATTTAACTTCTTAATTAGATGACACATCCTATTTTGGACATTCATTGTTATTTTGAATCTTATAATAGTATAAAGAGCATTTGAGATATTGAAGCGTTTCTAAGCGATTTTTGCATTTTTAAATACTTAATTTTTTCGCTTAATTGCAAGCTTAAAACTAAAAATTCAGTAATTTGATGCGCGCGTCAGACACGCCATTGTATGCGAAGGATTAAAAATATCTAAATCCACCACTACACGAATATACTCTTTTGTTTCTGAGCCTATATTGTTTTCAACATTAGCAAATTCTTTGACACAAGTCAAGTTTAATAAATATTCAGACCATCTATCTAATTAGATGATTCTTCATTAATGTCTCCTAACATGGTTAAAAAAGAGTAATCTAATTACTGCTCATCCGCATATTCGAAAAACCACTGCGCTTTTGTGCATGCGTCAGAATACGTTTATTTAGTCAAAATAGTTGTGAGAGAAAACGATGAAAGGAGGAAATGTTTACATCTATACTTATAATAAAGCTCAATGTGCGTGCGTGCGTGCGCGTGCGTGTATGTGTGTGTGTGTGTGATGGCGCTCTACAGGCCAGACCATTCAACCTACAGCTACCAAATTTTGCACGTGTATTCCTTGGAGGAAAGGAATGTGCACCTCGGGGTTATTTTTTCGAATTTTTAATTAAAATTTTATTTATTTAAAAATTAAGCGAAACTTTGGCGTGTTTCTGCTATAACTTCCGAAAATATTACCGCACAAAAAAGATTTTTACATCACGTTAAAGATCAAAAATTTATCTCTTAAATGATACCAATATTTTAATCTTAAAATTAAGTTTCTATTGTTAATTAACTTTTAAATAAATATTTTAACTATATTTTTCAATAATTTTTTTCGCACAAAATAAAAATAAAATTTAAGCTGCAAGAGCACGTTTCGCATTCATGGCGGAAAATTAGCTTTTTCCAAAGTGTTGCCATCACATTGATTAAAGCTCCAATTAAAAATAAATTAAATCTTTTTGGAAATGAAATCTGCAAAAATATAATTTTCAGCATGTGTCTGTAGAAAATCAAACAAATATATATTATTTTTTCTAAAAAATAAAATTAAGAAAAATTATTTTATGATCTTTTACACTATCTATATTATTAATCCAATAAATCAGTTATATTTTAAGGCAAGTTTTGTTTAATATGAATAGGATATCCATTCAAATCAGAGCCACACAGCTAATTTGTAAACCTTTAGTAAGACACATATCTGCTAAAATGGTCTGAATGGAAAATGATTATATTTTATGTAACTTGATTCAATAAATGCTCTAATAAATAACGAATTTTTGATTTTACATAAAGCTTCTGCTGTGGAAATCACGATTAACAAAATGTTCTTGAAACACTAATATTTTAAATAAAAATAATTAGTTTCCAATCAACTAAATCAATCACTTAAACTGACTAATTTCTGAAAATTTGAATATCACTATTCAATAAAAAAAGATAATTTTAGATTTTTCATCGATCGTTTCAAAGAAAATACGCCAATCAGCGCGTAGGTTTCTCAAGATTAATTGGCCTAAGATTATGAAAATGTTGAGTTTTTCTAAATTTTTAACATTCAAAACTTCATAAATAAGTCTTAGTTGATCGTGAAAAACAGAAACATTCATTCCTTTATTTAAAATTTGGTGTGTCCAGAATATTTCTCAGAATATGATACCTTACTGCATTAATTTTAGACTTCATAATTTTTGAAATATATTTATAGGCCGGAACAAAATATTATTATTGATTTCATTTCAAACCTTTTGAAAGCAAAACTAAAAACTGAATTGTATGCTGAATCTGAGAAATTTTTGTTGAATTATTGTTTGAGATATTACATAAATTATGAAAAATATTTTGTAGGTCACATAAGACTTAAATATCGAGCAATTCTGTTTGCAATACTCATATTCAATAATAATAATAAATAAATAAATAACAATAAAGATGATAAATAAAATAAAAAGCTTGGTTTTATTTAAAAATATCTTTATATTAATTGCAATTTCATCATTTCCACTTTAAATTAAAATTGAAGTTTTACCGGAAATTTCAACACATTAGCAAAATATGTATAGTAAATTGAAAGAAACGATCTAAACAACAGTATATATAAGTTTGGTATGACTATCAAAATTTGAAGATTAAAAATGTTTTGTTTGAGAAGAAAATATTAAGAGATAAGTTATTTGAAATATTTAATTGAAAATTGTAGCGAGTGGTAATACTGGCGAACCGGCTGGTCGCCAAAGGCGGCTAGTTTAACAATAAAATGAACTTGAATTATACGCGGTCTTAGGAGGCGTAAATTATCAAGTAGCTAGTAATATTATTGGAAAAAGATATTAATTTACAATAAAATACTTTAGAACAATTTTTATTTACTGTGAGAGATCTAAACATTAAATAATGAAGAATAAATGGAAGATTTCTATTCTTAAAACTTGATCATTTTTTTTCAAAATTATTATAATTTTTTATTATAATTTAAAACACTTATTTAAAATTTGTTATTGAATTTTTGTATAACATTTTGAGGTTAATAACGGTAGATAATTTCAGTTACATTTGATGATGTTATATAAAATATTTTCCGTGCCAGATTTGAAAGTTTTTTTGCACTTCAACTAGGTATACAAGCAATAAATACGCATTTTACAATTACAAGAAAATAGTACGATTAAAAAGACACAGCACTCGCATACATGTGGAAAAAGTATCTAATGGTCAAATCAAGGTCAAAGAATGAAGAACTCCGAAAATATGCTCATATTTCTGCATCTCACCCCATAGCGAGTTAGAACCATTGAAAAGTAGCCGGCTTGGGATACTGAAACGAACAGTTGATAGCTATTTCGATACAATCAGATGCTGTGAACCACCTCGGCCGTCAACATGTCAAAAGCATACGAGGTTCAAACTTTAGAATCACTTTATATATATAATAAAGGAATCAAAATGCCAGTCTGAATGAAGTTTATTATATACTGCCTTACATTTTTAGTTATTTGTATTGGTTCAAACAGTTTTGAATAAATGAGATTTTTAAAAAATATATTTTAAAGATATATTGTATTTAGAGAAAGCTAATGTTTCTACATCTAAAACACAAATAAACTTAACCAAATTAGAAATAAATATAAAATTATGCAAAAAAATAAAATAAAATGGAGTAAAAAAGAAGGGGAAAAAATGAATCGGTCTGAAAACATTATCAAGGGTCACTTTCGAGCGAGGACTCAAACCACGGATATTTTTTTTCTGTGAGGGGTCTGACTTTTATCCAAGTATTGACCCCTTGTGACCCGAAAATCCCAAGTAACTGAGGTTTTGAAGACAAGAATTAGTAACAATAAGACATTCACATTAAAATTGCATAATAATAATAAACAAAATATTCTTTCAAAATTCAAATCTGAACAAAATCATTGCAAAAAGGACGGTTCTAATCACTATAAGACCTGTATCAAACTATAAAACCAATAAATATCAATAAGATTTTAAAAAAAAAGCAAAGAGCATACCTGCTGAATGTAAATATATTCCAAAAGACTTTATGTAGAAAATTAAACTTATAATAATTTAAACGGCAATATGGCACAGAAAAATGGTATTATCATGTAGAACGTTCTCTTACTCGGCATAATAATTTAAAAGGTAATTATTATAATTAATAGAAGGTTACTATCAGTTCTTTTTTATTGCCAAATTTCAGTCTAAGTTCAAGTTTTAAGTAAGAAATTTCAAATTTTATAAGTTATGAATAATTTTATGAAAACTTAATTACCGTTATAGCAGTATATTATATTCTAGTTAGCAGATCAATTACATCAACGTGAGTGGCAATGAAAATTAGCATTTTGCAGTAACTAAGTTGACGCTGTTACGATGCACCAATAGTTTCAATGTAGAAGACTTGATAATTCATGCCATCCTTTTGACTTAAAAGCTTCCAATGTCAAGCGTTAAGCATTCACGTTGGAAAATGTTCGGCCATTTGTTGATCTTTTATATTCGAATCAATCGAAATCCTGGATATTCGAAGCGAATCATTCATTTGAGTAGATACACAGCACGAGTGATTTTGCCATAGTTGATTAGGTAAGTAATCATTTTTGTCTCATTTTTCTTTAAATTTAAGAAATCGGGGCCAAACAGCGTCATTACTGCAACTGCAATTACTTCTTCCGCCATTAATAGGCACGTTCAAATCATTATATGTTCGCTGAAGTTTAAATGTATCAAACATAATCTACATCATGTAGCAGAAGCATTTTTGCAATTGACGAATCATTTGATTGAAATGTTGGATCCAATATTTAATTCATTTGGCGCTTTGAGATTTTGGGAGGAAAATCTACATTTCAATTTTCTAGAATTTGTAAATTTGACATTTGAATTTACAAATTCCTGTAAAAATTTAGTTGTTACACATTCGCTTCCTTGTTAATTACATAGAAACTGTTTTAGAAATGGGCTTCTGACAAATTGTGTCATTTCTACGATTTCGATTCAAATTGATTATAAACCTGGAAAATGTGATATATATTAAAGAAATATTAGATAGATACAAATAAAAAATGAGGTGTGGAAAATAAACTTCCCATAAATTTAATCTTATTTATTGAATAGAGAGGAATTCGTTGAATATTTTTATTTTTAACAGTTAAGAGCCTAACTAAAGCATTTGTTTGATTTTTCATTACTTTATCTGATGCAATTAGACGAAGCTTTCAACAATTATGAATCCCTCTTTGCTTTTTATACCGGATTCGGGATCATTACAAATCTTAAAAATTCTCTTCAAAATCGAGAATTCGATAATTTTAATAACTGGCGAGCAAAACTTAAGCAACAATGTAAATTTTATGCAGGTAGCCATGAAATTGCAAAAAAGGGATTATTACGATCAGTGCAATGGACACGCAATTCTTTAGAAAGGTGATGCATATGCAGTTGCCAAGAAAAAAAATCGTCATAGGTAACGTCAGTGTACGCAAAACGTGTGCAGTCGGCGCGTGCAGCTCAAGACTACAAGGAAAGGAAGAACGGGGGAGCAATTAAAGGCATTCGCTGTAAGTGCAAGTGAGTTCTTTCATGAAATATGGCTAGAAAAAATCACTTGGACGACTTCACACATGGGAAAAATTATCAGAAAGCTGAAGCAGCGGCTCAGTTTGACCAGGGTAGCTGAAGAGTTCGGAATTAACAAAAGTGTCGTTTCGCACGCTTAGAAAGCCTTCCAAACCATAGGTACAGTTGTCAGAAAAGTTGGTGGTGGCCTTCCTAAGAAAACAACTGCAGTGGATGACCGATATAGGGCGACCAAAGGCGAAAAGAGCCCGATATTAGTAAGCAAGCGCCTCTGCTCAACAACTATGTACAGTAATAGGGCAACAAATGTCGAGGTTTACTGTGGCCAGACGCCTTCACAAAAGTGGCATATTCACCAACTGTCCTGAACGCTGCATCCCTTTGAAAATTGGCCATCGGTGGCACCATTTAGAGTAGTGCAAGGAGCACAAAAATTGGACATCTCATCAATGGAGTCGTGTCCTCTTTACAGACGAGTCGTTTCAGTGCCACAGTTGATTCTCAAAGCCAGTTCATTTGGAGAGGTTGGGACACGGTTTCATCTCAGTAACATCACGGAAAGAGACCGCTACGGTAGTCCTGAAATTTTCGTCGGGGAGGTATTAAGCTGAACGGGCGGAATGAGTTCCACGTTTTCGACAAAGGTTCTGTAACTGGAGATGACTATTGTAAGGAGGTGATCCTTCCCCATGTGTGCCTGTTCCGAGGTGCTATAAGACCAGACTTCGTTTTTATGGATGACAACGCACTGCCACACCGGACTGCTGATGTTCAGCAGCTACTGGAAAGATAAGATGTTATTCGAATCGATTCACCAGTATACTCTCCTGATTTAAATCCCATAGAACATGTGTGGGATGCTTTGGGGAGATGCCTTGCGACACAATTACATCCTCCGGGAAACACCCAACAACTTAAACAGATGCTGATCGAGGAATAGGCCCTCTTACCTCAAGAACTGTTAGACAATCTAGTGCTGAGTATGGAGAAACGGTGCTAAGCAACCATTGCCATAAGGGGAGGCCATATCCTATACCCAACTGCTTGTTGTTCTTACTCTTCGGCAAACAATCATGTGTAGCGATACTATGAGTTCAATAAAAGCTTTTTTTTTTTGTTGTTGTTGGTTTGTTCGTTTGATTCCATACTATATGCATTGTATTCATTTTTGCGCAAGTATGCTTTTGTTCATCGTTTAAATACAAAATGCTGTCTTCCATTTCTGAATTTCTGGAGTTATGGCAAAAAAAAAGCTCCTGTTACTTAAGTTTCGCACACTAGTGTATTTTTCACGGTATCTGGCTATTTTTTTCCTACGAAGAAATTAGATTTGAAAAAAAAAATGAGTTTAATCAAATTGAAGCAAACGACTTTAGGTGTGGGCTGAGTCGAAAATCTGCTGAGCAAGAAAAAAAATTGATAAAAATGTTGTTTATATAATGATCCCTTGCAAAAATAAAATTCAACTGTCTAATTTGAGTGGAATACGTTGCCAATATTATATCGCATGCAACTCAAAGCAAAATAACATGACTTCGTATTTGGCATTGACTTCATGCAGGTCATTCATATTTGTATAACGGACAACTCGCTAACCGAATACAAGATAAAGCAAAGTTGTGTTTAGAATTATTAAGCCTGCATCTTGCTGCCATTTGTTGATATCGCCGAAGACGAAATTGCTGGATAAGAGTTGATGGGAACAGCAACGAATCTGCCAGACGGACAGACAAGAACAGATAACGAAATGGAGAAGTGTGAATAGCATTTACACATTTATGAAAGCTTTTAAAAACAATATACTTCCAATTTTGATTGACAAACTTTTTGTTGTTCTATATAATTCATTTCTTTTATACGAATTTTTATAAGTATTTTTCTGTAGTTTCATTTCGTGCACGGAAAACCATGAATCCTTAAAAGAATGAAGTATAAAGAACTAGCTTAGACACCAAGCAAAATTTAGGAATTATAATTACTAATATACTAAAACAGCATTTCAGTATTTTTTTTTTTTACTTGCCTACCATCACTGTTCCACGTACCTTTCCTGCATCCCATTAAGTGTAATTGCTAACATCTACACCAAGTACAATAATAACACTAAAATAAATCAACCTTTTTATTTTTACCTTTCGTGGAAAAATAGTGTATATTGGTAATTATATACATTTAATTGAATTTGTATATTATGCTGAATGCTGCTTGCCAACCCCCTATAATTGATACGAATTACCTTTTTGAGCATTCCTTTGCCGGGTGTTGGTTACATCTCAGTTATTTTGTCGATAAATACTGTCATCTGCAGAATATTCAGCTGCATGTTGTTTCTAATAATCGCATCGATTGTTCAGATTATTAACCATTTTTAAACAAAATTAATGCTCTCAAACAACATTAAACAAATTCTTTAGAATTTGAATTTTAGAAGCGATGTTATGTTGAGTTGAGGTATAACTTTTCAGCATATATGTGTCCTCGCTTCTAACTGGTTGTTTAGTGCAACTGATTGTTATGTCTGCTGTGATTGGCTATGTATTATCGTTTCATTAGCTTTTTATATTATATAGTGACATAAAGTACATTCATTTGGAGCTTTATGGTTGTATGATAGCTCTCTGCAATTTAAAATCCGGATTAGAAGATGACAAATATAATCTGCACTCCGATTTTATACTAGAAAAATCTGTTCCTGCATTTATTTATTTATTGAATAAGTATATGACTAGATATTAATTTGGTTCTTATGAACGGTAGCAGAATAGTGACAGCCAGTGATCCTATAGTTTTCGAAAACTAATGATCCTGCAAATGAAAATATTTACCTATATTAAATTTAAAGCATTAATATCGAATGATTAAAATGATTTCGGATTCAGTTAAAATTATTTTAATTTTAAATAATGAAATATAATTCGGATTTGAAATGCCAGCTGTTTCAACGGCTTTTTATCTTTTCTTTTATGTTCAAGGTCATCCTTTGCTTTTCAACATTTTAAACTTGCATGGCAAGTTTGTCTGGAAGGGCTTTCAAATTATTTTATGTAGGGTCCCCGCACATGTGGGAATTTCGGGAAATGAAGAGGCTGATATGGCAGCTAAATTGGTTACAACTTTCTTGACACAGAGATTCCTCTTTCTGATTATAAGAAATATTTATGTCGCATTTTGCATTCCCAATGGCGAACTAACTGGGGAGCACAAATTCGGAATAAGTTTCATGCAGTTAAGCCTACAATAGATCTCTGGCCCACTTTACACAGCAGAAAACTGGATATCATTTTAAATAGGTGAGGACTGAATACACTCGATTAAACCATTGACATTTGTTGATGGGGGAACTAACATCGTTTTGCTCAATTTGTAAGAGTTCTATGTCTGTTTTACACATTCTAGTAGAATGTCCAGATTTTCTTTACGGCGTTTTACATTTTTTTTCGGAAATCGCACCCTGATTTGTGCGAGTTGCTTTCCAAAATTTCGAATGTAAACCTTTTTCATTTTTTTTAAATATTGGTTTTTATAATAACCAATATTTTATAATATTATATTGGTCAGATAAAATAACAAGTTTTTATAATATAAATATTATCCACGCTTTTTGGTACTGTAGCATACCATGCATCATTGTTGCGCTGTTTCATGACTCACATTTTTAAAGTTTCAGACATTTGGATTTTGTAAATATTCCATGTTTCGATTTTAATATAAATTGATACAAACATTTTAATTCCATGAATGTGGCATAGCATAGCCAAAGATGGATTTCGTGCCGTAAAAAAAACTCAATCTATTTATCAATGAGACAATTTTGCGTACCCTTGAGGCTACATGTGCCACGAGTTGAGATACGCTGTATTGAGATATTATTTTAGATCTTTTACAAAAAAAAATCCCATAAAAATAAATAGTAATCAGTTAATGGAAAATGTATTTATGGAACATCGTCTTTGAACAGACTAACCACTGTTATTTATTCAGTGCTGCGAACTATGTGATGCAATATTGGCTAAAACACATCTTCTAAGAAATATTCTCTGCAATAGCAATTTTTTCTCTTTAGTGCTTTTTCTCCTGCAAGGCTAAGCAAACTCATTCTCGACTATTATTTCATTTCACTTAATGTACCTTTGAAGCTAAAGATCTGTCATCGGAGTTTTAATCGCAGCATCTTATCAGAGGAAAGCATTTAAAAGATCTTTTTTTTTTTTCCTTCCTCCGAATGAAGTCTTTAGATGCGTGGGGTCTGGCTACTCTCACTTATCGGCCTGACTTGACTGATGAATTGGGAAGACCCTGAAAGGCACTGTTCGCCTTTAAAGCAGGGGTGATCACATTATTTATCACTCAAACAGATGCACAGACAGGGGTGGAGGAGATTTTTTTAAAAGAAAAGAATATATTTTTTTAATTCTTATTTATTCTTTTTTCGTAAGATAAAAAGACTTCTAAATCTTTAGCGATTTTGATATCAAGATTTCATTCTGATTATTCAAAAGGTTTCGAATGTAATTATGTGCATTTTCACATTCAGCTTAAATAAGAGTTAATGACAGTTCTAACTTTGAATTAAATATCCAGGATTGTTTTGATTTTCCTGTGATACAGATCTGGAGAATGCTGATAATACAGAATAATCAGACCCGGATTAAAATGAACGAAGGGACCAGATTAACGGGACAGTCCTAGCTTTGAATTAAATATCCAGGATTATTTTGTTTTTTGTGAAATATTGATCCAAACGGTGCAGGAGATACAGAAAAATCAGTGCTGAATTAAAAGGAACATAGGAACCGGAATTAACAAGACAGACCAAGCTTTGAATAAAATTCAGTTGTGTGTGTGTGTGAAATATTGATTTGGATGGTGAAGGAAGTCCAGAATAATCAATGCCGAATTAAAATGAACATAGGAAATGGATTAACGAGACAGTCTCAATTTTGAATTGTATATCCAGGATTATTATTATTTTGAAATATAGATCCGGACAGCGCAGGAAATCTTAACTAATCAGTGCCGAATTAAAAGGAACATCCAGGTTTGGCTTTCTTTCTTTTGTAAGTGAAAGTTATGTATGGAAAAATAATCGAAATTTTATCTGATTTTGTCTTCTGGAGAATTCTCGCCAATTTTTACAGAAGTTGAAACTCTTTAGAAGAAAGAATGTACAACTTTCTGCCCATTTTTTTTTCTTTTCTTTTTTTTTCTCTCATTTTTCGTTGCACTTTTGCAATAATTGGAAGACTTGCTGAAAATGATAATCAATCCTTGATTTTGAAGTATCTTTCATGCATCCAATTTATTTTTAAAAAAATTAGAATTTGTTTTTAGTCCTTTTTAGACATTGGAATTTAAAAAAAAAATAGTGGATGATTTACACTTGAAAAAAATATTGGGATTAAATATTATCCTTTATTCTAGTTTTAATATGGGAGCAACTTGGTCCGTTTTATGATGACACCAGTTAAACTTAGATTTACATTCAAGTTCCTTAAGAAATGAATGTGGCATATTTCAAACTTATTAAATGTTTAAATTTTGTACAAATACTCACTTTTCAACACTAGTTCTGGTTAGAGATTGAGAACTGTCGTGTTCAAGTACTTCGTTACATCAACCAATAAATGTAATGTAAACGGTATAATATTCCGATTTATTAATAAAGGCTATTGTAACATTGAATATTTGGCCGAGAGAAACATGAATTCTTGAAAATTGATTTATTTCAATATTTTTTATATTTAAATTCAAGAATTTATATTAATTAATACAGTTTAAGTTGGAAAATGTCGAGAAATAAAACCTGGATAGAATATTTTTATTGAAATAAAATTTTGTAGATATTCAAAGATGCAATTTTGAAATGTGAATCGTAATATATTTTTCTTTTCGAAAGCGGCTATTTCAGAAATAATTACATTTCACTGTTCTTTTATCTTTTAACACGCTTGCAAAATAATTAATGCTTGAAAACTAGATAAACTGCCACATTTTAGAAAAATAATTGCCTTGAAGTTTTGCTTGAAGAGAAACTGATTTTAAAGCAGACAGATCTCCAATCCATTTCCCGAAATCTTGGACTATCAGTTTAATAGAGCCAGCTGTCTGTCTGAGAGCTAAGGCAGACTACTGCAGGCCAGACAACTGTTGTCCCATTTTGAAAAGATATTCTGAGGAAGTTCATTCTACGTAGCAATAAATGAAAACAACACGTAGTGAAAACAACACTACTTGGAATATAATAACAACTATCTCTATAATCACTTCTATCGCGATGCATATTTCACACCTTTCAGTTCTTGTATGTAGACAGCCATTATGAAGTGGATCTTTCAACAGTAACTTACATAATAAAAAATGGAAAGAGCATATCTGATGTATTAGCAGAATAGATATTATTCAACTGACTTATATAGCAATATTTTTTAGCGTTTAGTCAGCAGAGGATTTCTAACTAGGCACCTGACGAGGTCCATTAGACTAAGAGGAGATTATCAGTGAGTCGATTAGAAAGCTTTATTTTCCTAGTTGCCAAATAAATAAGCTCTAAAAAAATACAGATTCCATGAATGATAAAGAATTCGGATAATCATAGCACTTTATTAAAAACAATTAGTTAGGTTTCTATAGATTGCATCACATTCTTTTATTATTGTTACATTTGTATTCACTAGACCTCCGCTTCAATAATATTGTATACAAAAGAGCCATAGCAAATAAATTTTCAAAAAGTTGCCAAAATAAAAAGATTAACTTAAAATGAATCTTGAAGATTTTAAAAATATGTTGACCAGTTTATCAAACGAAGAACTTCATAATGTGCTAAGCTTAGGGTCGGCGCCACTGTATTTAGTTCCAATGGTTGGTTAATTTCTCATTCACGACAGAGGGCATTGTTGTCATTGAAGTTTTCGAACTCGAATTTTCACACTTTACATTTTTGGTAGTCCGAAAAAACACTTTTATAGAACCCGAATTTTCACACATTTATAGAACGTGTTTTTTTTTTTTGTTTTTTTTTGAAAAATTCGGCATATGATCGTTATGCTAAAATAGTTCTGCATCAAGTTTTGGACAAAATCGAATGATCTGATGTGTTTGTTTATCCATTTTTGTCATGTGAGATTGATGATTCATCAACAAAATGAGTCGATGATATCTGTCATATGATTTTGTCATTTTATTGTGATTTTATCATTTTATTGAGGATTTTATCACTTTTGGGTTTTTAATCCGACATTTGTTCAAAATTGTACAAATTTATACATGATTTGTACAAAATTTTATCAAATCCACCAGTTGGTTAACTGCTAGTTGTTTGGTCTGTAACTCAAAAAAACCCAACAGACTAGAAGAATGAATTTCAGCTCTTGGCTTTGCGTGATAATTTTAATCCAGTCAGTGAACGGTCCAGAATGGTTCTTCTGTTTTCACCATTTAACGACAAAGCCAAACGTGAAACACGCCGGACCGTAAAAATATACGGTGAAGCTGAGAAGAGAAGATTCCAACTGCCAGTTAGGCTAGTCAGTACAGAAATATTCATTCAATATGCTGGCTTACCTTCATTTGAAAATACGCACATCTGCTGTATTAACCCTTTAAAGTGCCTTTTTTTCTAATAATATTATGTTAAAATATTTTAGGCTTGAAATTAGAATAAGAAAAGGAATTCATTTAGCTTATTAGATAAATTTAATTTGATTAATTAATTAGGTTAATTAATAATTAAGTAACAAATCAAGACACATCATTTTGTGTAATTAAAGAACTAAAGCCTCTAAGTTTCTGTATTTCTAAAAAAAAATTTCGGAACTGATGCCAGCCTACATAAATTCATACAAAGATTGATAAATTTGATGGGAAGCATACTTCTCATGGCCCTAGAAAGGGTTAACACAATTAATACGATGTAGTAGTTGTTAAAATGCATCATTCAATCGTGTGTGGCATTAGCCAGTCAGAGAAAATAAGTACATTTGCTGCATTAGCACAACTGGTATGATGCAGTAGTTGTTAAAATGCATCATTCAATCATGTATGGCATTAGCCAGTCAGTATTGATGTTGGGTTATCTGCTCATTTGTAATATTCTAGTTGTCTTTGAGGAAATGTCTTTCCGCCTTCTTGAATTCGTTGTTGTCATTCATTTCGGTTTGAAGGAAATCGGTGATTTACGGACTACCTGACCATGACCCCCCCCCCTTCCTCTCGTCGAGTTTGTAGAAAATAAAATGAAACAATTGTATGAAATTTGTTTCATAATTACATAACAAAATAACTCCTAAAATATAAAATTTTTCGAAACTATTTTCTTTTAATCAGATCAGAAGATCAAAAGACATCATTAACTTTTATTGAGTTATCGGTGTGAAATTAGCGAAAGATATAATTAGCGATTATAAAAATCTTCTATCTTAAAATAATTTTAAAACAAGACAACAATCTTTGAATATTCTTTTATTCTTATATATTCAGACCGCCTTTTAAATATTAAATTTATACAACGATTTCCTATCTATCATATAACACATAATTTTTATTGAATTATCCTAGTAAGATTAGAAATTATAATGATTATAAGAGTATCTTTTATCACTATAATTCTATGTGGGAATGAATAAAAATTATCGCACATTTTCCGCACAAGCTTCAACGATGACATAACTTTGTACTTTCTAATGTTAAAGTTCACTTTGAAAAATAGATACAACGTAGTTCGAGTGATCAATCGGTTCTCGAAGAAACGGCTACCAGGGAGAATTCTAAATCTGGGAGCCAGTTAGGCGAAAGAAACTTGCCTAACCGCTTCTATGAAAAAATGTCAACAAAATTTTGTCGAATTGTTACTGGAAACAGAGCGAAAAACTCAAACAAGCGGATGCAGAGAGATAACCAGAGTTCGCATTTTTCGCTGATCTCAGCGTAACTGCAGAAGTGAAAGCTTTGTGCAGCTTCATATATTTGCGTAATTGAAAACCGCACTGACAAGAGATAACGTCACGAGGGTGCTTAAAATAGTTGTCTTTTTCAAGAGAGCAATTATGGATGGAAAATAATTTAAAATCTTTTTTCATTGTGATTTTTTTTTCTTCTTTTTCTTTTGAACACCTTTTGTGTCAAAATAACCTTGTTTGATAAATTTTCTAGTGTTTTATCTTTCAGAAAAAAGTTTTATGTGCCTAAAAGAAACTTCGAAAACGTGATATATTTTATGCCAATCAGGATTTAACCATAATTTTCTATATGGGGTAAAAACAATGTTGCATTTTAGAAAATTGCTATTTTTTTAAGAATATTTTTCATTATGATGAAATTATTTTTTTTTCTGGATGATTAGTAATAACACAGATGTTTAATAACATTTTATTTTTATCTTCGGTTAAGTTTAATCTTGGAATTTTTTGAATTGTAGAGTATTAGAGTGTTACAAATTAGTTAAAAATGATAACACGTGTTAATAAGTTAAAAATTTTCATATACCGTGTTAAGAAGATCGATTTGAAGAAAAATATTCCAACTTATTTATCTTTTGTTGCTTTATTTATTGTAATTTTTTTTTCAGATAAAATTCCAAACTTTTGAATAGATTTTACTTTTTTTTTAGAGCTACACTTTTTTTCACTGATATTGATTGATTTGCGTTCTTGTTCAAGGTTATAGAACTTGATGATAGAAACATGCTTTATCGTTTCAAAAATATGTCAAAACTTCTACTACATTCATTTTCAGTTATTGCTGTTTATTAAAAAATCAATGATGGATTAGTAATTTCTGGATTTCTTTGATTTTTTTTAACATTTATGAGATTTAAATCGATATTAAATAAAATAAAATAAATGATCAGATAAAATGTAACATAAAATTTCATTAGTAAAATATATAATTAATCAATGACTTCTGAATAATTTATTTTCAAAGCAGCACAGTAGAAGATATTTCCTCAACAGTGTTTTTTTTTATTAATATGCATTAATTGTGATATTTTAATGAAAATTTATAAAATATTTGATAACAATAAATATTATCATTATGTGTGCGTATCATTTAGTTGTAAAAAAAAATTGCTCGAGAACCGTCAAATTGGAAGTTAATTTTTTAAGTAACGTTTCCGATCTAATTCTTTGAAATTTTATTCTAAATTTTATCTTATAAAATCGAATGAAACTTTATAATCCATCACAACTTTGGAAAATATTTAAAATATAAAAAAACTTAAAAAAATATCTTTAAAAAATATTTTCTACTTAACTTTTGCGACGAACTTATGCTATCCAGCGTTGACTAGGAAAAGGATAATTAATTGTTCTCTTTTTTTGTGTTTACTTTATTTTAAATTGAAGTGCGCAGTACTGTAAGACAAGTAGACAGATAACCCTGGGCATTTGATACCCCATTTGTAAATAAATTGTCCTAAATTTATCATGTTAACTTTTGTTTTAAAACGAAAACTCTTGGATTGACTGATAATATAATATTATCAGTAAATTTTTGTTTATTTTTATAGATTCTTTATCGATTTCTTTTAAGTATTTTTTGCTTCAATGTTTTGAAGAATATAAATCTCTAAAGTTTTATCATTTTTCAATCGAAGTGAACAATTGACGTTTCTAGTTATTTAACTTATCTAACCATTTCTTTGAAAGTAAGTAAAGTCTATTTAAATCATTTGAATTATGAGATTTGTGATAAAATTTTTCATTAGGTTAAGATAAATTTTCATGCTTGAATTATGTTAAATTTCTTCTTCCTATTTAATTTCACTTAAAAAAATTAACTCAAAATTAATTGTAAGAAATGATACTGGGTCGAATATTGTTTTTTCAAACCCGCAAATTCCGTTTATTTAATTATTATTATTATTTTGTCTACAACTACGTTAACGTAATTTTCTGCCTCCTTTTTTTATGACATGATTTTTTTATGACCTCAAAATATATGACGTGGTTTATTAGAGAATTTCCGTAATATTTCAATAGTTCATAGCGCATTAGTTAGAAGAGAGTCCTTCTCAAAATAATATTATGTGAATTTATTTTAATTTTTTCCCAAGCAAAAAGCATAATTTAATTAAAAAGGCATAAAAAAGAAGCTGGCTCATTCGACTAACTTAAAGATTTATGAATAATAATAATGAATAAAATGGCAATAAAAAAGTGAAATCTTATGCTCTGAGTTAAAAATCATATTTATAATGTAAAAATTTAAAAACTTGAAATTTAGAAAATAAAAATTAGAAATTTTGTGGATAAAGCAATGAATGAAAATAAATATGAAAATTAAATTTTGAAAGTATAAGTAAAATCTTTTCACCAATACGCTGGGGAAAAAACTAATTCGTTTGGTATTTGGTTATGAACTAAAGTACACTTTTAGATATACAGGAAAAGCAAAATTAGAATAAAATAAAATCAGTTAGTTAAAAAAAAAAAAGATTAAGGGCTTTCTAAATCAAAATTTTAAAAAAAAGTGAACAAGATCCTGATCTTTCCATCATTTTTTTTTTCCACACATCATGAATGTTTGTTTTCTTTGACGTAGCTTCACTTTCCCGATGTAAAAACTCAATAGTTGAGCTAGAAATGCTCATTTTTTTTTTTAAAATCGGTCATTCTAATGCCACGTTGTTAACAACTCATTCTTGTGTTTATCACTTTCTGGAAATTTTCGGCGGAAGTTTAAATTAAAGCGCGTTTAAGCGTTTTCTTTATCATTTATATCAACATTTTTTAATTCTTTAACGAGAAAGGCAAAAGGGTTTATTTTCAGAAAACATCTGCCACCAAATGGAAAAACTGTTTTTTTTTTTGTACTTCTTTGTATAACAGCTCTTCCATTAGACAGTTGGTTAGAATCAAACAGTTTTTGGTGTCTTATTTCCCTCTTAAATCTGTAAATGCAATTCATATATTTTTTTAACGGCCGTTAATATGGTACTCCTGAATTTCAAATATTTCAACCTTTTTAACTCTTAAAAAATATCATCGAAATAATCACGTTACTAGTATCATGGGAATAATTTCATCCTAGGAAATGAATGTTAGTTTATAAATTTAATTTTAAAAAATAATTTAATTAAAAAATAAAATTTAAGGCATGTAAATCAGATTAGATAAATTATAAAAATTGTATATTTCATGAAAGTTATAAAATTTATTTTTTACAGTTTTGCAAGTAATATTGAGGGGCCTTTTACACGTGAATTTGATACACATTGTACATTCCACAATATATAATATTAGATGTATGTGTGTTGGCGCTCTACACGGCAGATCATTCGACCTACAGCTACCAAATTTGGCACATGCATACCTTAGAGGTCGGGAATGTGCACCTAGGGTCCCTTTTTTTTGAATTTTTGATTAGAATTTTAATTTTTAATTAAAAACTTATTTTCCCGCCAAAATATCTTTATTTTCCCCACCGCCAAATGAGTAAGGCTTCAGTTTATTTTCCCACGCTAATAAGGCTAGGCTTAATATTTTTCGGCCGATTATTTCAAACGATTCTGTTTATTTTTTGTTTGATGCATTTAAAATTAAACAGTGTTAATTAATCGATCTTTCAGATTCATTCAGAAGTATTTTTGAATTAAAATAAAACAGAATAAAGGAAATTAAAAATTTCTTATCTGCATAACGTTACCGTAACTGGCGTTGAAAATTCACTCATGCGCATTGTGTTCCGATTGTTGACAACTATTTTCAACGGATGCAGACTTGATTTAAATTAATTTTAGGTTAGTTGTATGCTTTTGTAATTAAATTCTATTTATGTTAGTTATATATTTTTTGTATATGCTTATAGTTTTAAATACATTGTTTTTTAAATAGTTTTTTAACCTGTTTCCGACCGATTATTTTAAACGATTTTGTTTATTTTCTTAGTGTTTGATGCATTTAAAATTAAACATTGTTAATAAATTGATCTGCTCAAGATAAATCTGAGAAAGTTTTGTTGACAAATTCTTGAGATATTACATAAATTAAGAAAGATATTCTTTAGTGCCCATAAAGTTTAAACGCTCAGTGACTCTGTTTTTAGTAATCATATTATTAAAAAAATGCTTTGTTTCTATAAAAAATATTATATTAATTGCCGATTAATCCTTTCCACTTTAATTTAAAGCATAAATTCTTCGGGAGATAACAGAAAATTAGAGAGACACATATTACGCTATGACTGAAGGCCTTTAAAATATTATATAATTCGCTTATAATCAAAATTTGAAGTTTTAAAATATTTTTTTGAAGAAGCTATTAAAGTAGGAATTGCATAAAATATTAAAATTTTAACGAACATTAAGATTGGCGAACCGGCTGGTCGCCAAAGGCGGCTAGTCTGGTAATAATTTCGAAACCATTTGAAGCATTATAAAATGTAAAAATGGTGTTTCAGTTTACACCCGCTGCATTCAGTAATCATTTCAGTGCCCATTTCTTCATCACTTAAAATTTCAGCAATTTCTCCTATGTTGTTATCAATTAAGTCTACATAATCGTTTTCCACATTATCTTCTTCTACACTGTTTTATGCATTATCACTTATATTGACCCTTTAATCGCCACAATCATTAATTCCTTGCATAATTTTTTTTTCCCATTTCATCTCTTTTTAGGAATGCCATATTATTATTTGATAACAGATTCAAAAACCCTCCGCGCTTTCGCGTATACGTTAGGATGGGTTTAATTCGGCAAAATAGGGGTGAGAGAAAAGATAAAAGGAGATGTTTATATTTAACAATATATTCGAGAAATGCGCACATCCTTCCATGTCTCACCTCTTAGTGAGACATATTCGTCGAAAAGTGGTCTACCCAGGGTATTTAAATGGGCAGTATAAATTTTTACTGTAATAAAATAAAAATGAATAAAATTACTTCTACAATAAAGACTCCTTTACCCTTCAACTTACAATTATCGTACTAGAAGCAAACTATGGAACTTAACAAGAAATCAGATCTTCAGGAAGTAATTTTAAAAACTTAACGCTTACGATACAATGTGTGAAATATAAAACCTGATCAGTTTTCTTTGTTCTGCAACTAACGAAATACATAACAAAAGTAAACTTTATTATAATAAAGCTATAAATGATTTCAGAAAAATCGGTGTTACCAGTAATTCAATTTTTTTAAGTAGAAAAATAATTTACATGAAGTATTTTTTCACTCATGAACTTTTTAAGGATAAATATTAACTATTGACTAAAATGTTAAAAGCTCTCTTATATGCCTTTCTTTTGAATTTAAACAGTTTTGAATGTTTTTTTAATTACTGTCTAACAACTAACATTAAGCCTTCAGAATGAGTGAAAAAACGATTATTTACATTAAAATAGCAATTAAAAAATGAAATTTCTCCCATTTATTTCATAATTTTTTTTTCTTCACAGACTTTGACAGATTTTCGATAGGGCAGTTGCTTAAAAAAATTATTAGCTTGTTTTTTAAATAAGTAAGTTTGTAAAAACAGTACAAATTCTATGAATTACGAAATATTAGAATAATTGTAATAACTTTCTGAAGAATAATTGACTAGACTCCTATCTATTTCATTGCATTCAACTTTTTATCACAATATTAATAAACACTAAGCGTTTTCTTTTAGTATACAAACGTATATGTCTAGTAAACGCATAATAAGTAGCCATTATGCATTTTCACAAAAATGTTGAAATTACAAACTCTAAAATAAATTATTAATATGTAGTTCAATCTAAAATGGTGAAACTAAACTGGTCATTTTATTATTTTTTAACGAAGCTTCATAATGTATTTTACCTAGGGAGGAAAAAAAAAAGGTCTTAATCCGCCGCTGATTAGAATAGGCAGAGTAAAAGTAAAAACGTACAGATTCATCAAAATCTCAAGGTCGAATTTTTTGACGACTGTAGTGTTTTCTCTTTCTTTAATTCGCATGCTAGGAAGTGAAACCGAAATTTGATAATACAATGCTCTTTCGTCATCTATGCAAGCCTAAGTTAAAAAATAAGATTTGATGATAGCAGCATCTTTTTTTCCGTGTTTTTCACTTGTTTTACTTAAAACAGAAAAACGTGGAAAACAAACTGTCCTCGCTTCACTAAAAAACAAACGTAGTTGCTGAATAATAAATACGAAAGATATTTACGCTGAGTTATAATTTTAACTGATTAAGATATTTAACTAGTGCATGAAATAAAGAAAAAAATATTTTTTAAAAATGAAAATTTCGCATTATTTGCATATTTTTATAGAATCACGCGGTATTGTCTAGTTACTAAAAATTTTTGTAGCACTTGTAATCTCTACTAATAATAAAAAAGTAAGTATGTGTGTCGGCACTTAGCAGGTCAGATCGTTTGAGCTTGAAGCTACCAAATACAGTAAATATATATTTTGGTGGATTAAAATGTGACCTTGGTGCGATTTTAAGAAACTCTACATTAATTAAAAAACAGATCAGATATTGTCGTTTTTCTTTAATAATTCCTGAAAATATAATAGGACAAAACTATTTTTCTACCATTTTAAAATTTATAAAAGTATCTTTTTAATGAATTAAACTTGAGTTGCAGAGCTAATTTTCCCTGAATTTTATGAATTTTTTAAATATATTTTTTGCATAATTTTTAACGGTATGCAAAAATTTGCATATTGTTACAGTTTGCATGATTTTTAACAATGAAATTCCAATCGTTTTCAATGTTTAACAAATATTTAATTACTCAGTTTTTTTTTTCTATTTTTGGAAGGTAAGTAAGGAAAATTCTATTTCTTATCTACGCATTTTTTATGAGAAATCAGAAAGTGAAGTTACATTATCTCAAAAGACAATGTGTCGTTTGAAATGGATTATTCAAATATTTAAGTTTTTAATGAAACTTCGAAATCTTGAGGAATGATTTATGTATACTTTCAATAGAACATGTGTATGGTTGTCAAAATTACATGGCTTTAAAGTCTCTCAAGATTCAATACTTAAAAATAACTTATTGAGGTATCATAAATATCAAATTATGCATAGTGATTCAATTGAAGTTGAACTCAACCAGTATTTCAAACGAACAAACTGATCGCTGAAGGTAGCTAATTACTAAAAAAAATGAAATGGGAAATATGAATAAAATATGAATTATAATGTATAATATATTATTATAAAATATAAAATATGAATTACGAATAAAAAAAATCTAAAATGAATCGAGTGGATTATATCTTGATTGATTCTTGAAAAAAAAAGTACTTTTGGTCTGTTTGTTATTTTCTTATTAAATAATATTTAAGAAATTGTAGTAAAAATTTTGTTTGTACATTTTCAGTTATATGCTTTTAATATTTATACGATATTAATAAAACAAAGATTTGTATTCGAAACTGTACAGGATTTCAAATGAAGTATCCAATCGCTGTTATATCAAAATGTCTTATGTTCAAAAAACATGTGTATCAAAATTTTGATGTAAAGTTAGAACCATAAGTAACATGTGGCATATTGTGACGACATAAAATTATCACATTATAACATACAGAAAATTCAAAATAGCTTACTTATGCAACTGTTTTGCATTAATAAAATGTTTTGGCAAATCTGACATACGACATTTTGATATAACAGTGATAATTTTCTTTATTTATTGTTGACTCTGGTAAACTTTAATTCAATGACAGAAGACACAAGTTATGAACACAATGATTAACTGATTGTTAGTTAGTAATCAAAACGATTATGGATCTGCTGTATTTGATTAGTTTTTTTATTATCTTTTTTTAATCATTTCTTTGGATTTCCTTAAAACTTTATGCAGTTACGAGAAAATTAATTATCAAACAAAAAAAAAATCTTTAACCTTTATTTGCAATACAATGGTACTTTACTTACCGAGGGTAATTCATTCCCAAATCTCATTCGTATCGTAATGCGAAATTCTTCTTATCCTTCTTCTTATCTTAAATCTTATTCATATTATTGTAATGCGAAATGCTTGTTAAAAGAAACAATTTTTCCCATAGAGATCCGTAAAAATGAAACAGTGCGTTCAATTCCTATCCCCCCCCCAAAAAGTTGAAATAAACTTATAATAACGTTATTTATTATTCGTAAATCTTGCATTTTTTACAAGAAAATTGTCTGAAGACATTTGTTTTTTGGCTATGCTTCAAAATCTGGCTAAAATGAGACATAACAATATCGCTAAATGAATTTGTTTTGAGCATAACTACTACTTTATTAGGATCACGATTGTCAATGTATGATGTAATAATTTCCTGTGCTTTCAGTTCTTCCTTATTTCACCGGAAATTGTTGCTCAGTTGAATCTATAATTTCCTCCTCTCCTTTACCAAACCTCTTCCGCACCTTTTTACTGTGACATAGAGTGCAGCTCCAACGTTCTTCGGCAGTTCTGCCTATTCTTCTACTGGATCATCAATGTTGTTGCCCTCTACTTCTATAATATTAATCAAGGACATATTTTCGTCGATTAAAGCTTGACATGTACTTGCTCAAAATCCTCAGAGTTTCGTTCGATGATGCTATGCGGCAAAAACCTTTTCATGTAGACATAATGGTTTTTCTTCAGATCAACACAGACTGTTACAGATTAATCCAAAAGAATGTGACATCGTAGTATCTTCTCGCCACCCATTCTGAGAAACGTCACTCGTTAACATTATCTGTTTTCTTAATTCATTTTTTGAAAAGTTTCACTAATTTCGAATGCTTACTGAGCATTTTGCTAATGCGCTTTTTAATGCATACTACCAATTCAGTTTTTCAGAATTTTTGAAAAACGTTAGTTAAAGTATGCATTAAAAAACACTTTTTTTTTTGTAATTTATATTTAAAAAGTAGCAGTTTTTTTTAAAAAAAAATTTTATGAAAATTTTTTTAATATGATTAATTTCTTAGCAGGAATAAGTTTTAATGTTTAAAATAAGTAAACGAAACACATATTTTATTTACTTATTTTAGCAATAAGTAACGTATTATCAGTAAATAAAAAGTATATTTTATTTACTTAAGTATTATATTATGAACCATTTTCAAATTTCGGAGCACAATGGATAATTTTCATATGTTTATAGTATTATGATTTTAAAAAACAATATATTCTTTTTTTTAATGACGTGTAAGCTCGTCTACGAAACAATAAAACAACATTCCCTTACATGTAAGTGTGATAAAAACATATATATGAATGTAGTGCTAAATTAGTTCAGAATATAGAATAAAATTTTTTGGCGAGTATATCGCTATCTATCCGATTCTCCGCTGTTGGGATAAAGAAAATCTCTTCTGTGAAATAAAATGCCATGGAAGATATTACTTATTTTGAAAGTCTATTGCGACTGGATTGCAAGAATTGGCGTACAATCTTTTCATGTCCTGCAAGTGTTTGTATTCATTCTAAAATTGTATAGGGAAAAAGATAGAATTTTAAGAATCTGAACCCACTTTTTCATTTGTAACTTAAATAGAGAGTAATCATAGTTTAAAATAAAGTTTTTAGGGTCTAATCTTAATGTCAGATCTTCAAATAATTTAAATTTCCACAAAGTCTCTGGAAAATAATATCAAAATATAATTTTTTAGTGTATTTTGATTTTTAAAGCCCTTTTTTTTCTCATTTTCAAGTTCTAAAAATTCCCTTTCAAGTTGTAAAAATTTGGAATGAAAACATAATTATTTATAATATTTTAATGTATAATACATTGTATTATTTTAGAAATTTTTCATATTTTTTTATATACACAAATAATATTTCGTTTTGATAAATCTTAAACAATTGCTGTCTACATTTGTTTTTAAGAAAAAGAATTCAGTCCCGACACTTCTATGTTTCTTTTTTAAAAATATAATCACTAAACTAGTGAATTGAAAAAAAAAATCATTATAAAATTAGATGTACATTATTTCTTTTCAACAAAACTATTTTCTGCAAACTTTGAAAAAAGTCCTATAAATTAAAATATCAAACGATTTCGATTAAAACGAAATTATTTTTGATATGAATTAAATCGGTTAATAGATTTAACCTTTTTTTTCTTGTCTTTTGTGATAAATAAAATATACAGATGATGAAAATGACTTATTTATCATTTTTAAATATAAAAAATAAAGCTTTTACAAAAAAAAATCCATATTTCATTTAAAGTGTTAATAGAACTTTTATTAATCTTGTAAAGAATTGAATATTTTCAGTACATAAAAGTTTTTATTTCACTCCATTAAAAATTACTAGCTAAAGCTTTTTATTTACATTATAAAAAAGTAATTTAAACTGAAAAATAAAATTAACAAATTTATTGATTCAATTTAAAATTTAGTGTCTGCAATATTTTGTGTCGAACAGATTTATAATAAATTTTTCTGAAGAGGTTATTAAATTAATAATTAAACCATTCTATTGATAGTACAATCATCATTATTTTTCCATAACTATAATGTTCGATTAACCAATTTTTGTTTAGATACATTCTGTATAAACTCTAAAATAATTTTTTCAGCTCGCAGTTTAACCGTTCTGATCTAACAGAACTATGCGTTCAAAGGTTATCGAACGTTTGACAATTCAGACGTTCAGTTTCTTTACCGACAACATAACCGGCCGGTTCGCGTAATCCGAAACCGCTTTTTTTTCCTCATTTCATGTGATATGGGAAAGATACGTTGAAATATGTATTGAAACCACGCATTAGTTAAGTGAAGATTTCTATTATCGTATCTGATATATTATGCCACGTAGAGATTTTATAGATCAATGCTTCTGTGGCTCAAGCTCCGAGAGATAAGACTCGGGTTTTTCCTGGAAAAGATGCAACGATTACTCATTGGAAAGGGAACAGTTGGAGGATGAAACCTGCTCCCATGGCAGCGGTTTTGCTCGAGATAACCTCTAATAAGATTCGTTAATTTTATTTTTTTTAAACTGTGGTTAAAGATGTCTTTTCCTGTTAATTTTAGAATAAATTAATGTATCATTTAGGTCAAACCGGTTAATTCCATTATGGATAAAGCGTGTGTAAAAAAAAGATTACTTTAAAACAAAATGTCTTCCATTCTATAAATCTTAACATGATAATCGGCCTGTGAAGCATATGGGTCTCGCGATAATGCATCAGTTTAGTTCGTATGAATCATTAATGCGTCATGTGAAATCTTTTCTTTTTCTCTGCAGCTGAGCGACAATTCATACTAGCCATACAAATGCATTAATTCCTGGTACGTGTGTGTGTACGTGTTTATTGTACTTTTCATGTACTTACATGTGCTGTTTTGATCTAAAAAGCTGCGTGAGAAATACTATACTTCAAAAAACATTATTTTTGAAGCTTTTTGCAGAAAATAGTTTTGACAGATTTTTTCGGGAAAGATGCAACGATTACGCATTGGAGAATGAACTTGCTGCATTCGTTTAGTTCGTATGAATCATTAATGCTTTATGTGAAATCTCGCTTTTTTATCCGTAGTTCAGTTACTTTACGACATCCTGTCCTTTGACTCTATCATGGCACAGCCCAAAACCCTCATCTTCGCTAAAAAGACTAGTACAAAAGAGTCCTTAATAATTCATGTTTCAAAAAAAATCATAATGATTCGATTCCTAATTGATCATGGAGAATTATTCCAATTAGATTTACCCTATCAATTTTTCCGTGCAATATTTTAATATTCCTCTTATTTTATTCATAATATATCCTCAAGCCTCCTCAAGTTCCTAATTTTTATGATTGCTTTATTTTTTCATTCATACAGTACATGTTCATTCCTCCAGTTTTATTGTACTCTGGATATTTTGCATTCTAGTTTTTGTCATTTTCTTTGTTATGTTATATATATTTTCTTATTTTGTCAATTGCATGTTTCTTTCCAATTGATTGTAGAGAAATTTTTTAAAAAATAAAGTTTACCTACATCTATACCAAATCGGAAAGGGGTCACAGGAGCTCTAGAATGAAAATGTGATGTAGTGTTAAGTGTTATCCATAGCTCAGCAACGTTTCATACTGGCCATATAAATGTATAATTACTGATAAAGTACGACTATCAAACAAAATAACCTGACTGGTCTGATGTTTATGTCACATTTTTTTTCCTTTTTAATAATGACTTATCACTACCTGCTGAATTATTTTATGCAGCATCTCTAATTTAGAGATTGTATTCATATATGGAACCCTCATATGCACCATTCTCTTCATCGGATAATAAGTCATTTATTAATTTCTTGAAGCTTTGTTTTTCCTTTTCAAACTACTGATATTTCTTTAAAAATATATATTAAATTGTATATTGAATTTCATGGTGTGAACAGTTTCAGACTATATTACTCTTCTCGTTGCTGTATTGTAGACAGAATAAACAACAAGAATTAACACTTTCGTGTTATGAATCGTGTACTTTCAACTATTTTGATCTAGAAAGCTACTTCATTTCTGAAATTATTATATTTGACGGATTTTTGCAGAAAATATTTTTGTCAATAATTATTATGCCAATATTTTTATGATGTTACATGTCTAGTGAGTTATTGTCTCCAGTAACCTATCAGGATTTTTTTTTTTTTTTTTGCTCCATGGCGATTAATGTGCTAAAGACTGAATTTATACTGATTGTAAGAGTTACTCAGGTTCACAAAACCCCTTTATTTTTAAAGTAGAAATCGGGGTAGCAAATGAAAAGCAAATTAAATAAAAAGAAAAGATACACTAAATTGTACAACACAGATTAAATATTCTCCATTATCTACAAATTACAAACTGATTATAAATTAATCTTTTACAATCATGGCGTTCCCATAAGAATGAAATTTTGATTGTAGGAGTTAAGGGCATGAGAAGAGAATGACTTGAAAAGCAACAATGCATTTCTCACAGTTACAGTTACAAAAATAAAATTTCGAAAATTTCAAATGCCAACAACTTAATTTTACTTTCTCTTATTTATTAAAAGAGGGACCTCATAATGTGCATTGCTTAGGGCCGCAAAATATCTAAATCCTCCACTGATTACAGAATAGAAAAATTTAATTTCAACTTTTATTATAAAGCTAGTATCCGATGTTCAATATAACAGCTATGATGATAAAGAGATTAAAGCGAAAGTGAAAATTCTGCTTTAAAATTAATATGCATTGAGAACATCTTTTTTTTTTTTTTAAATTTTAATGTTAAAATAGCAAAAGCATTCGAGTAAATGATTGATGAAACAATAAAGTTTGTTTGGTACGATAAAAAAAAAGCATCGTAACGGATTGTGTTCATAATTGATTTCGAAAAAAATTATTATAATTTAAGCAAAATTGCCAAGAATAAAACTGATATCATAATATAAGTAATTAAAAAAATAATTGTATAAAAATGAGTATTTTTGCAATAATATATTCTGTTGAGGAAATACAATTTATTATGCATAAAACATATTCAAAGTATATATTCTGTTGAGAGAAAACATTCGAATTTTGATTAAATTTTAATTAATAAAATATCAGTTTTAAAAGTTAAAAAACTTTATTAACGAGCAACAACAACAACAACAACAAAACTTAGAGAACAATCAGTCTAAAACATTATCATAAGAAAAAAGCAAAGAAGGACCGACTGGACATCTAAGATCTCCGCACCGATAGTCTAAAGTACCAGCTTTAACACGGAGGATCATGTCTTCAGTGCCATCAAGAAAAAGAAAAGAATCTTAGCGGACATTTCCTTTAAGGATCACTGTTCCATCGATAACAGAAAGGGGTCTCCCTCTCCAGCGGCAGGGACCTGACCTCCCAGGTTGCAGACACGTGGTTAGCACTTGCTGTAAGCCAGGGTTTCCCCTGGCCTTACGCAAACAAATAGAAACCATGCCTTAAATAAGCTATTGTCAATGCTTCTTTCGCCTTCCGCTGGTTTGCTTTGAATTTTGCTCGGATTATTTTTATTCGCGGTCTTTTAGAGACAATGTTATTCTATCAGAACTCTCCTTTAGAAAAGGCACTTGATATTTAATAGGGCGAATGTTTTGAAACCGTTGAGGTACTGAAATGTTTTGGAGGGAGTAATATTCATTAATAATTAATTCATTGAATTTATTTTTCAATCGGACATGGAATGATATTTAAAAAGTTCTGCTAACCCTTGTTGTGTGATGTCTGTATTTATTTTAGTTTTGATATGCGAAGTTTCTAAAGGGAGAGTACTGTAATTTTCAAAAAATTTGCTCTCGAGATTTTGATGAAGTTCGATGTTTTAGATGTATTGCCTTCATTACCCCTAAACCCTTTTTAGAATTATGTCTGTCTACTAATATAACTTTAAAAAAATGAAATGAAGTGAAAAGAATAAGATTTTGTTTGTTGTTTTTTTACACTAGAATTGCAGATTTTTATTAAATTTTTGACAAAATTTATCTGCCTCAAATCAGTCTGTCTGTTTCTATGAATACGATGGCTTCATTATGTAACGAGATAAATCAATAAAATTTGACATATGATTTTATTACTATACTTGCAGATTTGTATTAAAATTCATCGAAATCCTAATTCCTGGATTCCAGATCCAGGATTTGGATGAATTTTGTGTTTTGTCAAAATCCATCCATAAGTATATACCGATTCATGAGTATTTGATCACATGGCTTATATGCGCAACAAGTTGGATCGGTGATTTTTAATATGTGATCTTTATAACACAGATCTGTTTCTAATTTTATCCTAAATTATTCCCAAAATAAACTACCTGTGTGTTCGTTTATCCATGAATGCGTAAACATGATAGTTAAAAAAAAATTCAGAAAACAAATTAAATGAATTTTGGTAATGGTTTGCTAATATGTGTCAAATTATGAACTCGGTCGGGCTGGGGGAATACATACTTAATTCCCTTTATTATACTACGAGATTAAATAGAAAATGCACCATATTGTGTAAGTATATGAAAAGGTCGGAGAAAATTTTACTAATTATAAACCACTATGTGTAGCATTTTTTTTTTTTTGCGTCTTTTTGTTGGGAAAAAAATGATAAATCTTGCTGAAATATATAACATTTTTATTATTTAGTTTCCATGTTTTGAATTTTAGTTTAATTAGAGTTTCTAGTTAACACTATTCGCATTACCGGGGTCTCCATATGTTTGTTTCGTCAATTATGAGACGACTTTAGTCATTCTGCTCTATTTTTATCATAACATTCGTATGATATTAATTAAGTACCTTAGACACAGGGCTTCTTAAAATGTGGACTATATAGAATAATACTATGGTAGCAGAAACTGTCATTCTTTATTATTTTTTTTATTAATATTTAACATTTGTTAGCCCAAATAATTTTAAATAGTAGTCATTTCATTTAAATGTGTTTATGATTTTTTGAAAAAATTCATTATAATTGAATGTACATTTACTTCTTATATTTTCAGTTTCGGACGGGGGGGGGGGGGGGAGCAACAGTATTTTTTGGACAGAAGTAGAATATACAGACGAAGTAGCATTTTTCGTTTCTCTGTCTTTATCATAATTAAATAGCTTAACAATTTCAGGAAGTTTCTCTCCACAGCACAACTCTATAGGTTGAATATTTTATTGTATTTTTATCGGATGTGAGAAATGCCTTTTAAATTCTTTGCAATTAATACACAAAGTGTTGTCATAAAAGTTTAATTCATTCAAGAGGATCCAGTTTGAAAAAGAATTCAACACAAATTACCTCGGGAAATTATCACAGAAGTAATTATTAAGCTTCG
The DNA here is from genome assembly GCA_026543865.1 of Argiope aurantia. NCBI lineage: Eukaryota > Metazoa > Arthropoda > Arachnida > Araneae > Araneidae > Argiope > Argiope aurantia. The sequence continues at coordinate 148,206 of JAPMOR010124814.1, forward strand.
ATTGGCGACTTTCCAGGCTTTATTACCATCACTGAATAGACTAGCTACAGCGTAAAAGATATAATGAATTACAAAGTAATCCTATTATCATGCCATTACTCTATTCACCTGGAGGTTAAGAACCTTGAGTTCAAGAACTTCATGACAATGCCTCAAATCGGCCAATCGACATGCGATATAAACTTATTGCATGTGTGATTAATGAAATTATCGTAACACTAGGCCTCTTGCTCAAGTGTAATCCTCCTGACTATAGCGTTTATCATATTCTAATAAAATTCACAAATTATTAAGTCTACAGAGTCATGCTGCGAGTGAAAACACCACCATATATGTCACCATTGTTAAGGCATTAGTTAAAACTAAAATCTATACGAATCCTCTTGTGGTTGATCTAGAATAAACGGTTCATAGCCCAGAAGACTGATAGCAGTTACCTCAAATTTTATCTCATGTTAGAAATGCTGGTAAATTCTTTGGAATCGATTATCAAAGGGTTGTCAGAAAAGTTGAATTTGTTTAAGAGGTTCCAATGTGAAAGAGAATTCCACACAAATTAGCTCAAAAAATCTTTGTAGGAATAATTATCACTTTTGGATTGGAAAATTTCCAGACATTATTACAGCCGCTAAATAAACTAGCTCCAGTGTACAATATTATGGCACGTGTAATTAATGAAATAATAACACTTCTTGCTGAAATTCTATCCTTCTGACAATGGCATTTCCCACATCCTAATAAAATGCACTAATTTTTCAACCTACAGAGTTATGCTCTAATAAAAACACTCGCATACTATATCTACAGTTCCCAAACTAAAGTCTATACGAATCCTCTTGCGGTTGATCTAGAATAGACGGTTCATGACCCAGAAGACTGACAGCAGTTACCTCAAATTAATGGTTCGTCACTTCGACGATGCCATGCTAACCGGTGCCCAGATAAGCGTTCCCTGAATTTCACTGCTTATGGCCAATGAATCCGTCACTGGTTTGAACGACAGAACGCTATCTCGCACAGGGACTAGGCAAATCACCCTGTTTGTCTTATCCTCATCTTCCACTCTTTTTTTCTCATTTTTTTCGCCCTGTAAAATTTTTTCCCTCGTCTTCTCCATCGTCTCCTAACTGTCATTCGTTTTCTCTTGGGACGCAACTTTTTTTTTTTTTGTCTACATACTGAAAATATCTGATATCCCAAACAGATTTCTTTTTCAAGACTCTGAAAAAATAACTTGTCTAGATTACGAATGAGTTACGTATTTGATGATAAAACATTTAACCTAGTTTGGAACTATCAGAGTAATTCCATTGTATAATGTCAATAGTTATTTTTGGTTGGAATAATTGTGTGGAAATATCAATTAGAATTGAAAAACTCTGCATTGTAATGAGTTTTTAAAAGTATGAAGTGCTAATGACTAGTAAGGTATGTGATTACGTTCGGGATGAAGTTTTTGAAAAATACTTATTATATTTTAATATTTATATTATATTTTTGAATATTTACATAAAAAAGATTGAAAAAACATCTATGAAACCAAAATGTACCAGTCAAGTGCCAGAAGTTTTTTAGAAAATAGGCAAAAAAAAAAAGCTTTTTTTTTTTTTTTGCTAAAAAGATGTATAAAACAAAAATCTTATAGTTTAGAGTTTTATTAAATGATTTCCTTAAAATTTTGTAGATAACTTTAAAAATATATTATTTAGTTCCCGACCTAAAAAATTAAGCTGTATTTCTATCCATTATTTAAATATTAGCGTTCATCTGATAGATAACAAGAATTTTTTTTTCACATTCACTAAGCAACTACGAAATATTTCTAAACGAATAGATTAGAATGTATTGAGAAATTATTATACCATATTTTAACAAAAAAAAAATGCATTAGATTTTAAATTATGAAGTTTTTTGTAAGAAAATTCAATTATATTCTATATTTGTAGGAAATAGCGTCTAAAGATGTAAAATAACACTAAAATGTATATAAAAGCAAATATAAAAATCAGTGTAACTTCTCAAAAAATAGACTTAGAAACAAATTTCTAACGGTTTAATAAATGAACCTGTTCAAAAGTTAAGAATATTAAATTTAAAAAAATCATAGTTTTTCACAAAAAAAAATCGACTTTTTAACGTAGTCACATACTTTTAAACTAAATTTATTTCATTAATATTGCTCCACTTCCCTTTAATGCAATTACGGTTAAAATGTACTGTTGACTGCTGCCACAGGAGTCAATGGTATCGCATCAATGGAAGGACCTTTGAACCATGACTAATTTTACATCCCATCCTAATTGCCGTAATACTCCAAAATACCAGTACTTTCTGACAAACACAACTTCAACCAAAAATAAAAAAAATAAGAAAAAGTTTATACTCTTACCATATTTGTAAAGCAAATTAAATTCCTATTCATAGAGTGAATCTTTAATCAAATATAATAAAAATAATTTTAAATGCATCTTTTGTAAATGCAAATTCTGTAACAGAAGTCAATTTCACTAAAAAAAAAAATCTTCCAAGTAAAATTTTATTCAAGATATTAAATAGTTTAACATGCTTCCAGCAATTGCCCAGCAATATGGACAGATGAAAAGCTTCGTTTTTGTTTACCTTGTAAAAATACATCATTTGATAAGAAATGTCAAGAGACATTTCAATCGTGTTGATAAAATATTCCAATTAATTAATATTTTTCAATATTTTATTGAAAATTAAAATTTGTCGAATTTGTCTTTTTGATAGTTTTAAAATATTTTTAGTATCTTAATTGGAAGAGTATTCTTCTTGATAAATATTCGGCGATTTTTCCAAGACAGAAACAAACTGACAGTAACCAATTATTAGAGAGAATCATTATTGAGCTTTCATACTGGATCGAGATTTCATAGAGAAATTTCTCCCCCCCTCCCTCTGAAATTTTTCTTCTCGACTTGAATATGTCTCTGATTTTTCCATATTTTAAATAAAATATGCCATATTTTTCATTTTTATTTCTCGGTATATATTAAATTTTACAAAAGTGTAATTATTAATTTTTGAAAGAAGTAAACTTTTCAAAAATCCTCCTTTTCAAATATTACCATTAAAAGAAATTTTGTCGCCAATATTTTTGGTATGAATATTTTAGTGTCATTAATATTCTACGTAATTTTTTTTAATATTATTAATTACCTTTATTGGTAAATTCTTTTGGTCATTAGTATCAACGGTAAAGTAACCAGATGTCCCGGATGAATAGTTCGCATTAAAACATTAGATAGACTATCTTCCCGCCCTTTTTTTATTTAACATAGTTTAGGGTCACCTTAATATAACCAAAGTATAAATCGAAACATAATACATAAATAGGACAATGATATTAAGACCTGATTATTACATAGGCAAAATTGACAACAGCTTAGGGGTCTTTTATAAGTTTTGGGAAGAGACCTTTATTGCGGTATAATCAGGGCAATCTAATTTTATGCTTTCATTTGATTTGCCAGTGCCATGTGCGCGATATATGCAAATCAAGACCAATCTTCGATTAAATTGCAGAACATTATTCGTTCCGTGTTTTCAAATTCGCTTACCGATCAGTATGATTTCAGTTTCCTTCTGTGTATGGTGGGAGCTGATTGATTTATTGTTTGACAGTGGATTCTAAAACACTCCACGCTTTTGCGCATGCGTTAGGAATTATTCGTCAAAATAGGAGTGAGAGGAAAAATGAATGGCGGAGATGTTTACTTTTAACAATAAAATAAGCTCGGACTACTCGTGGACTGAGTTAAAATAATACGGTCAGAAACGACTACGATACTCACATAAAATTGAGAAAAAAAAATGAACAAAAAAGTATCGGATAGGGCGAAAATCAAGGTCAAACAATGACGAAGAGTTCCGGAAATGCGCTCATCCTTACGCATCTCACACCTTAATGAGATAGAATCCCCGAAAAGTGAAACGAACAGTATTAGAACAACCCACTAAAACTTTTTATTTGAGTATTTAAAACACTTTAAAAAATTTTATGATGTTTATTTACCATTTTGCTTAAAGCAGTTTTCAATTTTAATTAAAATTACTTTAATATTTTTTACATGCGATATTAAATTCTCTAGAATATAATTTACTAGTAACTCTTTTATCCTTTTAGCTTGTCATAATAATAATTATTAAAAAGCTACTTATATACATATTAAATTAAAATTAATAAAAATTACTTCGTCTTAGAAGCATTGAAGATTAGGCAGCTCGCAAATTTATATTGTTTTAGGGTCACCATAGAGCTTAATACATCCGTAAATTTACTGAAAACAAGCAAACAAAGGAATGTAAATATAATATTTATGTTTCTTTAGCTGTTTCTTCCAATTTAAATTTCTTTTACTTATATAGCGATCTGTATTACTGGTTTTAAATTTTTTGTATTAATTTATTCATTAATTTAGTTTTATATTGAATTTTATTCAACTGCCTATCCACTATTTCCCAGTCTGGGAATGAAAACCTGGTCACTTTATCTAAAGTATAAAAAACCTAACTCCCTGCTGAGTTCCTTGCACTCCTGATTACCTGCTAACAACAGAATTAGATCCCAGCTTCTGTCTTCAGCTCGGAGCTTCTTGAAGACAAAAACTCCAGGAGATGCTTTTCTGCCTCAAAACTGGGGTATGTGCCAGGGGTGTGGAGGGAAGCGAAGAAAACTTTGGGATGGGGGAGAGGAGAGGGTGGTGCATCTTGATGTTTGCCAGAACACCTTAAGAAGACCTCCCACTACTCCTGGGGTGAATATTTTTCTTTCCCCCACAGAATCGCGATCTGAATACTTTATTGCCTAAAGGATCATAAAATAAGGGTGGTATGTATTCCAAGATGCCTCCCGTGTATTCCTCTCTTCTCGTAGCTGATTGTTTATTATTTTTGAACTGGCAAGGTCTAAGTTTCCTCTTGCTTTAAGTGAGCTGAAATGAAATAGTGGAAACAAGAAGGATATATAAATAATTAAGGCTGCTGAAAACATCATTTTTTAAAACAAGAAGAATTCTTTATTTTCTTTTTTGCTTCAAGAAAACTTGTTCAAATGCTTTAAAATAAAATGACTAGAATATCTTGATTTTCGACCCTTCGACCCGAATTATTCCAAATTTTATTTATTAATAAACAACTTACAAATAAATAAATAAATAAAAATATATAAATACTCTTTTATATTTAGAATATCTGATTTCGGTCATTCATGGATATTTCCCTATTTTCGAATGACCTCATCCATTTATTTAAAAAAGATTTTCGCAGTATTTTTTTTTTTTTTTTTGAAATTCCATTTATTTTTTTTAAACCATAATCATTACCATACCGATAAATGTTTTAATTGAAATATAATAAATATTTTAATTAAAATAATTTATTTAATAATTACTTATAATTAATTTCATTTAATAATTATTATTTAATAATCATTTATTTTATAATTTATTTAATATAAATAAGTATTTAAAATTTAGAATTTTTTTAAGACTTAATTTGAAGCTTATTCAAAGATTCTATACCAAATACAAAATTCAAACAACATACTTATCAATACAATTGTATTTGGTAAATACAATTGTATTGACTAGTATGTTCTTTTTGTAAGTATGATCAAACGAGCCATATCTAGGGGTTGAACTTAAAACTTTAAATAATCTTAAATCTTTTCGGAATCATTTGAGTTTTAATGTAAAGTATGAATTTGTTTCGAAATATTTGTTCTTTCTAGCTACATAATTTTACAATGAATCATCATTTCAGAGATTTTATAGCATATATTCTGGAGAATAGTTTAAATAATAAATATAACCGAATGACGACAAAATATTTATAAAAGAATTCTAGCTATTTAATAAAAGATTTTAGAAATTCACATTTCGAGAAAAATGAAAACAAAATTCTTTTTTTATAAATTGCATTAAGATGAAAATTTTCTTCAACTTCTTCTATGTTAAAACAGCTACTTTTTAAGGATTGCATAATTAAAAAAAATTAACTAAAATATCTTTTTTTATTTTTTGTTGTTTTCTTGGTTTTTAATTTCTGCTTAATCAGAATCTACTATTGAAAAAAAAATATCGATTCTTTGAACATTTTTTTGAAATGGACAGTTATTTTTTTTTTTTTTACTGGGTCGAATATTCATATTTATAGATTCGGAATTAATTTTCTAATTAGAAAAGGTAAAGCGAAAGGAATAATAAAGCTGTGCATGCATTTACAATCAATAAGAATGTAGATTATGGGAAATTAGGATATGGTATAAATTTGTAATATTGCCATGAATCATGAAGAAATCCACAATGAAATTATTCACAAATAACATCTCCAATATGTTTGAATATTTTTTTCGAAAATAATATTTACAGGCTATGAATACGAATAAGCATCTAGTATTGAAAAAATTACATTTAAACACTGAAAAATATAATTTAAATCTAGAAAGTAAACGCTCATATTTGTTTTCCTATTACTGTAATCAGATACCAAGTAAGCTCTTTAGCGAATTTGAAGATTGTTTTATTGATTAAAAAAAATTTTTTTTTGTAGGTCAGTTTTGATTTTCTGAACAAAGAAAGATATAAAATTTTGGAATCATACTACATTTCTGGAATATTCCTCCATTTATCATGCTTAAGATGATGATAGCTGAATGAAAGCTTTTATTTTGTTGTTTCTATTCTAATATTTCTTCCAAATTATATAAAAAAATATAGATTGATAATCAATAAATGATTCTTCTATAATGAAGTATATTTATAAGTAATAACATAAAACGACATTAAATATTTAAAATTCTACAATTTTTTGAATGGCGATTGCGATTGAATCTTATCTGAAAGATCGGAATTCATGCACGTACTGAAAGATTTGAAACTTCTGACAAGAAAAAGCGTTCAAGAAAGAACTGCTTGTGGTGCCATCTAACGCTAAATTATGTTTCAAAATGCATTATGAAGAGGAAAAAAACTATTTAAAATAGATTTTAGAATATTGGATGGATATAATTACTAATAAAAAGTACTGATAAAAAAAAACGAATTTTATCGCATTTTTTTTCATAATATGACTTCTGTTTTCACAATGTACTTTTTTCATTTAACTAGTGATATTCTTTAACTGTTCATTCTAATTTAATCGGAGCTTTGTTCCTTCTATTCAAATGAAAACCAGGAAAAAAAATTATGTTTTAATTTAAATAAAATGACTATACAACCTATTTTAAAATGATATCGAAACGACAGCATTTTAATCTCTTTACCCCAGATTTAATATATGTCCAGAAATCGTTATTGTTTTCAGTTGTTCAGAAGAAAAGGCTAAAACTGCTCATCTTCTTCTTACAACAAAAGAATTTGATTTAATTTTTTAAATTTATTAATTTGATTTAAAGTTTAAAATTTTATATTCCTAAAGATTTTTTTTTTGTCATCTTTAAAATGGAGAAAATATTTTTTCATTGATTTAGTGAATGAGACTAATTCTGTATTAAAATTACTTTGAATATAATAAAATCCTATATTTAGGACCTTAGGACCATGCAAAGGCAAATGGCGGAATTGTTTTTCGTCCTAGATAAACTGGAATAGAAATAATTTTCTAACTGCTCTATATGTTTAGTTCTCCTCCCTTAAATATTTGGATAGGCATAGGCTGAGATTAAGAAGATCTGGTCGCTTTAACTTATTAAAGAATTTTTTTAATAATTATCATTGTCTGTTATTAAAGGATTTTTTTTTATTTCTTTCAATATTCCTAAATTTTTCCTCCCAATTTCTGTATCTACGGATCATCAATGAAGTGCTAGAAATATAGTTACTTTAATTTCAAAAAAAAAAAAAATATCTATAAGTTGAAAAGAATTAAATAGCAACCAATTTGCTTGCTTGCTTTAATGCTTTGCATTTTTTTTTATCAAGATGATTAAAAGATTCTAATTAATAGTTTAGGTTCTTGAAATGTGTAAAAGAACATAGCTTTTTTTTTTTGTTACTTCGTTGGGATTTTTTGGGATCTATATTTGTTTACCGTCAGCTCTATATACGAAAAGAGCTTATAGAACCAAAAGCGGATACAGACCAACATTTTAGGAGGGGGGATGGGTAAAGTTCATGCTGAAGAATATGGTCTTGGCTGCGGAAACTTTTTGGTTTGGCTTGGTGTGTGTATGTTGGGGGGAGGAAGTCAATAAAAATTCTGAAATCGGACGCGAATAAGACGTTTGGGAATAAACTGTGCCATAATATTCCAATGCTTTTATTTTAAATGCAAAATTACAGCTGATATTTTTATATTTAATTAATTTTGTAAGAATAAAAAGGCCGGCGTCCTGGCATAAGGGTAGCGCGTCTTCCCCATTAGGCCATGGTTGTTCTGTGTTCTATCTGTGAGGTGTGTGAATGTGCCCCCTGTAAAAATGGTTTGTGCAAGCGAATGTGACGCATGAAGTAGCTAAGTCGTACTCTTGGCCCTACTTGGCACCACTGAAAAAGATGCTCACTCGGCTTAAATTGCTGACACATAGCTGTCAGCTGGCTTGTAAAGTGCCGTAAGTCACAACACAACAAGAATAAAAAGGAATATCGATTCGGATTAGTAATTAAAGCTTCCATAATTGCCAATCGTGAGCATTAAATTTACCCCAAGCTTCGACCATATAATATTTCCACTCTATATAATATTACAACTTCTTTGATAATAAATAATATATAGCACTTTTTTGTAGACAAGTTTAAAAAAAATCAAATAATCATATATAGTCCGATCAACTGCTCACATGCGATCAACCTTACGACAATATTACTTCCAGACATATTATCCATGTGTCCAGGGGGAGGGGGTGGGTGTCATGACCCCTATATACTCCATCCTCTTATATCCACCCCTACATAGAACACAATTGGGAATTCATAAAAAAATGCGTTGTTTTATTGATATCATAAAATAGATATTACTGGTAATATTTAACAATTACATGAAATACTTTGCAAAACTTCGTTATTTAGTCTGCATGTAATGTGCTTGGCTGGATTAAGCCTCAAAGAGCCCTTTAACTATTCAAATATTGGCACCCTTTCCAAACTTTCAAAATTATTTTTTTACAATTTTAATTTAACTTTTATATAAGCATTTTAAGTAACAAATTGTGACAAATTAAAATAACAGAACGCTTAATTAAGGATTCCTAATCCATGCACTTTCTAAAAATTTAATTTCAATTAACCTGGTGAAAAATTTCCCAATTAAAATTTCAAAGTAAATTCAAACAAAATATTTAAAAAAAAGAAAGAAAACTTATTAGAACACAATCTAAATAATATTATGATCGCACATATTTCTAAATTATAAACTATCACATATATTATAATTAAAATATAATACAAAATAATATAATATAATATAATGTTAAGGGTAATTAGTTTGTAATGTTTCTAGGATACTATTCCTAAAATAATTGAAATAATACTTCATTTTAATTTAAATAAATTTGATTACTCTGATTCTATAATGAAATGAAATTAAAAAATTAAATAACTTTCAAAATGCCACAAAGAAAACTTGTAGCCTTAGGGCTTTCTAAAATTTTAGAATCTTTAGACAGTTGCATCTTTTGCCTATTTAACAATCCAATGTCCGGGGAATTTATTTGATTAAAGAATGAGAAAAATATCTTCAATAATTTTCCGTTTCGAGACGCAAATTACATTTCCAGTTTTCATTTTACTTTATAGATGGCGGCACAATCAGAAATTTTGCCGATTCGCGCTTCGGATCTCGATTCCAATAGAAATTGTATTCATAAAATCTAAATTTCAAATATTTTATAATTTAATGCAGATTTTTTTTAGGTTAATTAGATAATTTCAAAGATATTTTTTGTGATAAAATTTTTTTCCTCCTTTTAAATGATAATTTGTCATTGCACTATATTCATGCTTACATGAACGCGTAAAGTATGCCACATATGTTCATATCTTTTGGCTGTCATATCTAATGATAAAAAAAAATATTTCATTGCTTGATTGGGCATTTTATTTTTCTTTTTTTTATTTTGTTCTTTGTAATTTAAATTTCTTTTTCAAAACTTTGGGTCATTTTAATGGCTTTAATTAGCTCCTACGTTTGTCTAGTTTATTTAATATCGTTTCCTTTGTACATCATTAGGGTTTATACAAAAAACAACTTTTTAAAAAACCGGTGTTCAAATTCAATATTTCCAAAAAATCGGTTTTAGCCGGTTTTCGAACTTTTGTCAAAAAAAAAAAAAAATAGAATAAGGAAAAATATTTTATTTAATTTATATTAAATAACAAAAAATGAAATGAATGTCAAATTGGAAATATAAAAAAAATTAAGAATTACATATACACATTAATTACACAAAATAATGAAAACTCAAACAAAAATTTCAAATAATATTTATATATTCACTAATTTTAATTTCTCCTAAGAAAATAGGATTTCAAAAAAACATAAAATATCCAACTGAACGGTGGCTAAGTCTCGTTCTTATTTTGGGCGCAATAGTACCTGAAATTGAAAACACTCGTTCACTAACTATTGAGCTTGGTTTTATAATGTTCATGGCATCAAATAACAAATCTAAGTTTTTTGTTCTTTTATTCGTTGACTCAAATAATGAAAATTCAGCTTTTAGTGTCTTTGGATTTTTAAGTTTTTCTTCAGGGTCTTCAAGAAACTTTTGAATTGTATTTTTCAATGGCTTCTTTTAAAAAAAGCATTACCTTGATGAGTAGTTTCTTCGATTTGCTCTTCATCAGAATTGGTTTCCACATAAGAATTCGGAAATATTCTAGACAGTATCTTTACAGATAACTCAATAAATTCGCTAAGAAAAGAAAAGAAAGAAGCTAAAGAACGTACACTAGATTTCTTCACTGAACTGGAAATGTGCAAATACAGCAAAACAGTTGCTAATTCTACTTCTTTTTTGAATTTGTTCTTCTAAATCATATAATTTCAAACTTATTTCAGTGTTTAAATTTTTTAGTTCATTTAACGGAATTCAGATACTTTTTCTTGATAATAAATTGGTATCTTGTCGCCTAAACCTTCAGCTGCTAGACAAATCTGTCCCAACCGATAAAATTCATTTTTTTTTTTTTTTTTTTTGAAGAAAAGGAATATCCAGACATTTAGGAAAACTGGTTTTCTTAATTTAAAGACCAGTTTTCAAATGTGACAAATTTACTTAAAAAAACCAGTTTTTCAAAACCGGCTTTGAAAAACCGTCAAACCTTATACATCATAAACCTCAATATTTTTTAACATTATCATTTTAGTAAAACTAATTAAATTTGTATCGATACTTTTTAATACAAATTTTCCCGTTTTGTTAAAAATATTTATTAAATTACAATATACATTTTATTTCTTACTTAAAATATGCCCCAGCTTGTTGAATAATTTTCATACTTGAAAGAATTAGATTGTGTATTGCATTAAGTATTGTCTTTCATTGTATCATGTATTCTTAAAGATGTTAATTCGAATTTAAATTTCCAGTATATTTTTTCACCTTCCAAGGGATTGATAATTAGAAACTTAAAAAAGTTTTTATATGAAAACCGATCTCTCTTTAGTATAACATCATCAAAAATCTTATCGATAAGGTATTTTACCATGAGTTGTGAAAATGCAAGCTTATAAAATGGCATGTAGCAAGACATTACAAAGACATACACACTGTTTCCGACAGTGTAACATGATGGGTGCATTTGCCTTTGCTGTGTGGATTGTGGCATTCCATAAAATGTTGTCATATTCACATGGCAAATAGATGCCACTGTCAAACTAAATTGGTTAAAAACGATAATGGGAAGCAAAATCATCAACGCAAACATTTTTATGCGAGAAAAACAAGAGCAATTACAAAATATTAAACTGAAAAATAATATTAAAAATTTAGAAAAATAAGTTCTAAAATTTTAGATTTCAATAGCTCGAAGGAATTTTCAGTATTAAACTTTATAATACATAGAAGAAAGTATTATTTTCTATTGTTTTTGCATTGATTACAAGGTTGAAATAATGTTTTTATTGTATTATTGCAGCTATTTTTTTAGCTACTTTCATTGGTTGAATGAAAGATGAAACACTATTAGGTGTAATTTTTATGAAAAATAAACTTTGTTAAAAAGCATTAGTAAATATTTGTTTCATTAAGTAAAGATAAAAAAATGTAAACCAAAAACTTCGCATGTTTTATTAATAGACTAGTAATTTCGATTGTATTTTTATACTCAAGGGGAATTGGCCTTTACCTCTGTAATTATTTTTCATTAAAAATATATTATGTCTAAAACCTAATTTAATTAATCGTAAAAAATATGCCAAAAAGTAATAATTTTTAAAACGTTTAGCTTAGTACAGCTCTGTTGGAATTTTTAATTTCATTTTATTAATAGATATATTTATATAATATTAAGTTGAATATCTTATAAGTTAAACACGTTTTACCTTGTCACTATCACTTTTAACTCAGACTAGTGTTACAAGATCATCCAATTCCTCATTCACCATTTTTCATCATTGTTGATTAATTTTTTTTTCAATTTCTCATTTTTGAAATGTGTAGAATTTCTTTGGATTTATTTTGCGAAACTTCCAGCAATTTTTAGAGGACAGCGAATAAATGAAATTATTGTTGGACTTAACTCTATCAATGCTGAAAGGCCCCAAACTCCCGTTCAACGAAATCACGGCGGCTACCCAAGATAATTGTGCATCATTGCGAAATCCCTGCCTCTTTTTATCAGTGTAATTGATTGAATGCCAAGGTGAGAACTTTCTTCATTAAATAAGCTTGCCCAAACGGGGTTTTCTGAGGACTCTAAAAAAATGTCCAACTTTAAATTTTCTTCTTAGTGGCCATTAGCCAAGCGGAGTATTCTTTAATATTATCCGCTGGAGAACACGTCCTGTCATTACGTTTTCGATGAGAGTCGAAACCTCTTCGTATCTTTGAAAAAGAAACAAGCGTTCCAATATTCTGAAGTATCTCAACTTGAACGATCTTAGAGATGAGAGAATTATTAATGGACAACATTAATTATCAAAATCCCATTTTGCAAATCTTTGTTCGGCGAGATTTACAGCATTTTATTCAACTTTTATATTGAAAGTTTTAAAAACGAACGCTGGAGATCGCTTTTCTGTCTTGTTATAAGTCAATTCTCAAATGGCTATTTAAAACATTAATAATTAAAATAGTAATTAATTAATTTTAAAATAAATAAAAGAATAACCTAATGTTTACCTCGATTTCCGATTTGTCTACGAGTAAAATCGATTCAATTGTCTTGCTATTCTTTTCTGCAGTGTCAATTAATCGTCTTATTGCTTGTAATGTAGCATTTAAATTTAGTAAAAACACATTTCACTTCATTACAATGATTTTGATTTCGTTTACTTTTTGTATATTAGGTGGTAAAGGTACTGGACGAGTTGTCTAAAAGTTGTCCTCGTGAATACAAATCCAAGCATTAATTTTTTTCTCTTCAACTAAAAGAGAAATTATATATCTCTAAGATTACCGAGCTATAAAATTTAATATTTCAGGTACAATGCCACTTATTTTCTTTCAGTTTTGTGTAATTTAATACATATGGTTCGAAGAGAGGGGGGGAGGAAGTTATAAGATGTCTTTTTATTGTCATTTTTGTAAAATTTAAGACATAAGATTTGAAAAGAGAAACTGTTAAATTTACTTAAAAAACATTTTTTAAAAATAAAATTCCGTTTTTATCGCTATATTTGATCCATAAATGACAAACATTTAAAAGTGATTTTTTTTTTCTGGAAAGCTAGAGAGTTATGAGTATAATATTTCATTCACGAAATTCAAATACACAGCATCAAAATATTCTTTAATTTTTTTACTGTTTCCTCGGCTATATAAAGAAAAATTAATCATTAAATAGAGAAAATATTGCAATTATCAAAAAATTCATCATGGAAAATTTTGGTGAATATCAACTATTTGGATGTTTTTATTAGATATTTCATTCATGAAATTCGAATATATAGTATCAAAATATATAAAAATTTGTTGTTTCCTTGGTTATATAAAGAAGGTATAGCAATTATCAAAAAATTCATCATGGGAAATTTTGGTCATTGCCAACTGTTTAGATGTTTATTCTATAATACAATTTTTATAATTATAATGATCTAACACATATCGATATTATAAAACTTCAAAATATTTCCAATACATATAATTTTTTTTTTCTGTTTAGAAGAAAGATTAAATGTAAACTGTCATCAAAATTTTTAAATTGAATTTTACGATGATTGCAAAATTTATTTTTACACAAGGAAATAAAAATCTGTAAATTAAAGTTTAGAAATATTCTCTCTAGATTAATTTCTAAATGGGCTGTTGAATTTTTAAAATTAATTCTTCAATCCTACGATTGCATAGCCATGCATCGAATTCATTAAGCATGCGGAAAGATTTTAGTATTTCGAGTTAACTCGTTAATGACTTTCCAGTTGCGAAAACGAGATAGCAAAATCGTGGCACATTTACATAAATGATTTTTATAAATATTCATGACGTTTGGCGTCTAATTCTTTATCTCTCCATCTGATTCTAATGATCAAAACGTGATGGTTGGTCACCTTTGGCGGTAGTTTTGTGGCAGAATTTTATGGCATTTTCTTTATTATCCGTTTCCAAGTGTTGACAGGCAGAGGGTAAGTTTAAAATCAGGGCGTGGTGAATGTTATTTATGACAGAGGGAACCGGTTCGTCATGGATATGCTATTAAACGAGATGAGTGTTGGGTTGTTTCTTAAATCGAGATTTATTGCTTCGATAGCTCATCAGATAATATCCTTTAGGGTTTTTTAAGAGGAAAGGTGATGGCTATTAATTTAATAATGGCGTTATCGCATCTCAGACTCCTCAGTTTTCCGCCCTTGCTTAAGAAATATCATGTTTCTGAATTCGCTGTGATATGTGATACTGATTTGTGCAACGATGGATCGATCAGAAGTAAGTATTTACATGAAGATGTACTGAGACGATCAGATGTCCTGGATCAACAAGAATACTCCTGAATTAGACAGTTTGTCATGAATTTTCCCCCTTATTAGATTTCTATATACATCCTTGATTTTATTTATAAGTGAATAGATCACACTGAAAAAAAAAAAGAAGATAAATTTGTTTTAAATTGTTAATTTTTATTTTTAATGAAGGTGATAATAATTTAATAATTTTTATTATTAAATTATTAATAACCTGTTGACATTGTACAGAATTGGCCGTTTGAACCGAATTAACAGGTTGGACACTAATCTGGACTTATTAAGCTAAAAATGTGTACCGCAAAAAGAATTTCAATTTTTAAACCAGTGGGTGTGGTTTCCTCAAAACTTCCACGCATATTATTTAATAGAAGTGTTATCCTGGAGAACGTCTTGCATGGCATTGGCGCACAATAGTTACGAAATATTAACCTTTGGCTTGAATTTAGAATTTTTATTGAATCTATATTGTAAACTTTATTGGCGAATAATCCTTGACATGTGATTAATAGTTTAAAAGATACGAAATTGTTTTCTATGCGAATTTTTCTCAATCAATTGAAGAAAAAATTTGACACGAAACTACTTTTTTTATCCAAAAAATCACATGTCAGATTTGATAAATTTAAGTCATAGCGGCTTTCAGTTATCGCACTTACATGTTTCAAAAGCATAGATCAAGAGACGGTCAATTCGGTATTGGATTTGGCTCAAAGTTTTATTTGAGTCTATAGACTATAAATGTTAATCGTGTATCAAATTTCATCCATTTAGCTCTCTTGGTTTTGTTAAATCATAACGGAACAGGTGGATAGACAGGACAGGATCTTGTTCAAAATTTGATAGAAATCTACAAATTTGATATAAAGACCATATACAAAATTTCATCTTGTCTAGACTAAAGACTTTTTGAGTTATCTTTGCCGCAGGCAGACATTTTCCAAAATGTATTTCTCGAACTCATGGAGGCCTAAAACGTGGATATTCGTCAAAATTTCTAGTTCAAATTTTTCGATGATCACTATAATTGTAAACAAATATATTGTAAACAAATTTATACAAAGTATATTAGAATGTAAAAATGTAAGCGAAATTTTGACGTTTCTTCGCGATTATTTCCGATAATATTACTAAACACAATTGACTTCTTCATCATTTTAAAATTTAAGAAAAAAATGTGTTTTTAACAATACCAATTTAATTGCGGTCAATGTTTTTCTAAGTTCTGATAAATTTTTAAGTATATATTTTTTTGCATGATTTTCAACAATACTTTTTCTTGCTTCAGTGAAATTCAAAGCGTTTGCATTGTTTGATTAAATATTTAATCACGGCATCGATTAAAAGAACATATGCTACAAAAATAAAAGCGGACGTAAAAATCCTATTTCGGAATTAATGTTTAAAAAAATCTTTTTATCAAAATTTTCATGCTAGCAAATGCACGCGATTGGATGTTTTGATGGAAGAATTTGAATCTCATAGCATTAAAAGAACCGTAACATTATAAATTAAACTTGAAGAATTTATTAAAAGGAAAGAAAATAACTGCACTATTACATCTTCTGACTGAATGAATACAACGAATAGCATTTATAATATAATAAATTTATTTCATTAGCGAGATATTGAATTAAATGAAGCCGCGTAAGAACTGAATTAAGCAATATGAGAAGTTCATATTTCTATATGTTTAAATGGATTAATAATAAGTAATAAGGGCGATCACTATTCCATGCATGTTAGTGTTATTTATTTTCTAGTATATGTAGTATAAAAAAAGTATACAAATCGCCAAAAAATTCGAACTCGAGGTTTAGAAGCATCTCCATGTTTTTTTAGCTCCCTGAGTTCGAAAAACACATTTTTGGAAAACGTCCGCTGTCTGTCTATCGCAAGAAAAAACTCAAAAATTCTTTGAGTAGACGGCTGAAATTTGATATATGGTCTTTATATCAAATTTGTCGATTTCCATCAAATATTTCACTTGGTGTAAGTCCGTTTGTTGTCCGGAGGAAGTCTGTCTGTCTGTTCGGATATAAGCTAACACTATAACTACAAAACGAAGAGAGGAAAATGGATAAAATGCTGTACAAAGAATGAACATCTATTGTGTAGACACCTGTCAAATTTTGAGCCATATCCAACAAAGGGTTGGCCGCCTGTCTGTTCGTACTTTCAGAAACATGTAAACGCGATAAATAAAAAATTAAATGATTTGATTATAAAATATGGTATGAGATTTTGTGACTACAAGTGCAGTTTTGTTTCAGTCGGTGAGAAAAAATTTATCCAAATTTTTTCTCACGAATTTGATTTTCGGATACTGCTAACCGCATGCCAAGGATTAATCGCCAAATAACTCGCCAAGGACAACACTTCAAATTCAGCAAAAATGTTAAATACACGCCAAAGGTTAATATTTCGTAACTATTGCACGCCAATGCTATTGTAAGGCGTTCTCTGGCATGACACCTTTATTTGAATATATGAGAGAAAATTTGAAGAGACCACTTCCGATGGTGTGTATATATATAATATATATATATATATCGAGATTTTTGTTGAGAAATTGAATTTTTTTCATAAAGTGTCGACAAAATATAGCTAGAATTTTTCCAAATAATTCTTCCCAAAGCATTTTATTATTTACTAGCCGCCTTTGGCGACCAGCCGGTTCGCCAGTATTACCGCTCGCTACAATTTTCAATTAAATATTTCAAATAACTTGTCTCTTAATATCTTCTTCTTAAACAAAACATTTTTAATCTTCAAATTTTGATAGTTATGCCAAACTTATACTGTTGTTTAGATCGTTTCGTTCAATTTACTATATATATTTTGCTAATTTGTTGTCATTTCCGGTAAAACTTCAACTTTAAAGTGGAAATGATGAAATTGCAATTGATATAAAGATATTTTTTAATAAAACCAAGCTTTTTATTTTATTTATCATCTTTATTGTTATTTATTTATTATTATTGAATATGTGTATTGCAAACAGAATCACTCGGTATTCAAGTCTTATGTGAACTACAAAATATTTTTCATAATTTATGTAATATCTCAAACAATAATTCAACAAAAATTTCTCAGATTCAGCATAAAATTCAGTTTTTAGTTTTGCTTTCAAAAGGATTGAAATGAAATCAATTATAATATTTTGTTCCGGCCTATAAATATATTTAAAAAAATTATGAAGTCTAAATATAATGCAGTAAGGTATCATATCCTGAGAAATATTCTGGACACACCAAATTTTAAATAAATGAATGAATGTTTCTATTTTCCACGATCAACTAAGACTTATTTATGAAGTTTTGAATGTTAAAAATTTAGAAAAACTCAACATTTTCATAAAGTTAGGCCAATTAATCTTGAGAAACCTGTGCGCTGATTGGTGCCTTTTCTTGGAAACGATCGATGGAAAATCTAAAATTATATTTTTTATTGAATAGTGATATTGAAATTTGCATAAATCAGTTAGTTTAAGTGATTGATTTAGTTGATTGGAAATTAACTCTTTTTATTTAAAATATTAGTGTTTCAAAAATTTTTCAACATTCTTTTGAACATTTTGTTAATCGTGATTTCCACAGCAGAAACTTTATGTAAAATCAAAAATTCGATATTTATTAGAGCATTTATTGAATCAATTTACATAAAATATAATCATTTTCCATTTAGACCATTTTAGCAGATCTGTGTCTTACTAAAGGTTTACAAATTAGCTGTGTGGCCCTGATTTCAATGGATATCCTGTTCATATTAAACAAAACTTGCCTTAAAATAAAACTGATTTATTGGATTAATAATATAGAGAGTGTAAAAGATCATAAAACAATTTTTCTTGAATTTATTTTTTAGAAAAAATAATATTTCTTATTTGTTTCATCTTCTTCAGACACGTGCCGAAAATTATATTTCTGCAGATTTCATTTCCTAAAAGATTTAATTTATTTTTAATTGGAGCTTTAATCAATGTGATGGCAACACTTTGAAAAAAGCTAATTTTTTCCCATGAATGCGAAACCTGCTCGTGCAGCTTAAATTTTATTTTTATTTTGTACGAAAAAAATTGTTGAAAAATATAGTTAAAATATTTATTTAAAAATTCATTAAAAATTGAAATTTAACTTCAAAGTTAAAACATTGATATCATTTAAAAAATAAATTTTTGATCTTTAACTTCATGTAAAAATCTTTTTTGTGCGGTAATATTTTCGGAAGTTATAGCAGAAACACGCCAAAATTCTCTTAATTTTTAAGTAAGTAAAATTCTAATTAAAAATTCGAAAAAATAACCCCCAGGTGCACATTCCCGACCTCCAAGGTGTACGCGTGCCAAATTTGGTAGCTGTAGGTTGAATGGTCTGGCCTGTAGAGCGCCAACACATACACACGCACATTGAATATTATAAGTATAGATTTTACTTAACTATTAAACCCTCCATCAATTGTACTTATTTATCTGCGTATATTTCGACATTACTGACAAGATTTATTGTATTATCAAGTTATTTATTATTAATATATTACACGCCTTTTTTACTATGTATGTGGTAATTCATATAACATTAATAACATAAACAGATAAATATTGATATTAATTTTATACCAGTACATTCCAATGTTATATTCATCGAATTATTCAATACATGCTTTGTGCTAAAATTGTTAAAAAAATAATTTTTTTAAAAAATATATAATTTGCATTTTCTAGATAGTAAGCTCGAAATCTTTTCAGAAAACTTCATTCTTATATATTTTCCAACAATACTCTAATATAAAATCTATGGTTAAACGTAAATATTTATAATTGTTTTAAACATTAGAATAACATTTTGTAACTCACAGGCGTTTAAAAATTAGAGAAACATATTTAAAAATTATTTTAATGCATGTATTGTAAAATTATTGTAATGCATGTGTTGTAAAATTATTGTAATGACTTTTAAAAATTATTTGTAATGGACTGGTGTTTAAAAATAAAATTTATTTCAACATATTTGAGTGTTGAAATAAATTTTTAACCCTTCTGTCAACGTCTTCATTTAAATCGAAGGTAAGTTAACTAATTTTATATTTGTTTGTGAAAAGGAAGATGAACAACTATTATGTTAATTAATGTGTTGGAATAAATTTTTATTTCTTCTTTTTATACTTTCTTTTAAATTTATTTATGTTTGTTGGTGTAAAGGAAATAGCAGCAATTAATATGCTAATGGATAGGTTTAGCTATATTTTCACACCTAATTTCTCTCCTTAATTTAACGTGAAGATGTGTTAATTGTTTTTTAAGAAACATGTAAAGAAAACAAAAACAATGAATATGTTAATTTCTGTTAAGTGTTATAATGCAGCAATGAAAACTTATGTATGAGCATCGAATTAAATATGAATAACATATTGCATTATTCCTCTGTTTATCTCTATACATAATGATAAATTTTTGTTTGTATGCATTTTTTTATTCCATCTTTATTCCATCTATAGTTTTTATTCCATCTTCACGAAATTTTACAAAAGTGCTTTTTAAAGCCGTTGCCTATTTTTCAAAATACAAATATGAACCGGTTAGATTTACCATACTTTTAATACTTATTTTTATTCACTCCTTTGGAGATATATATACATTATATATATATAATATAAGTAAGTAGTTTTTCCGTATTTTTTACTTTTTCTTTTTCTATCTTAATAATGCATCCTCTTGAAATACAATTACAAAAATAAATAAAGAAAGAAAGAAAAGAAAAATAAAAATAAAAATGGAAAATAAAAAATAAAAATGGAAAATAAAAAATAAAAATAAAAATCACTTTTAAGACATATTCGTGTTGAAGTATTCCTTTTCCTTTTCTGGAAACCCGATAATTTGAATTTTAACTTCTATTAGAAATAATATCAGTCGAAGGAAATATATAAAATTTAAAAGAGATCCTTGTCTCTAATCTGAAATATTGCAGCATAATTAATAGTTTATACTTGATTTGTTTGTTTTATATAAAATTTAATTCTTGATTATCGCAGCACTTAAATATAACTTAATATTTATATATAAGCATAGCTTTTTCTGTATAAATGCAATAATTAAAACACCAAAAAGCATTTTTATAAATCATTCTTAAAAAGATATTTTTAATTATTAAAAATTAGCGAAAATTGTCGCGGAAATAAATTTAATATCACTGGAAAGATGAAATTCGAAATTTGAAAGTGTTGTAAGAAAGAATTTTAAAATATAATATGCCCCGAAATTTAAAGCTTCGATTAATTTTTTATTAAAAAATCTGTTTAAGATTTTTGAAAACTCAATCTTGGTGAATACTTATTCCCCAGGAAGTAAAACGTTCCAAACTTGATAGGTCCAATGATCAGTTTTGTAGGACATTTTAAATTTTTTCCATCATTTAAATCACATTACGCAATTTACAAGTAGTCTCGAGCCTATAAAAATGTTCGTATTGAATTTTTTTCAAGTATGATTCCATGATTACTGCTTCCGTGCTGTATGCTATAACTTCTTTGTTCTTCGGTTTCTATTAATAATTCACCCAAAACATGTTAGTTATTTCATCTCCGAAATGTCCTTTGTCTTATCTTTCTTGATTACATCATTTTGTGCAATACGTTGGCATCCTAAATCTGTCAATTTATGTGTCATCTTATCTTTCTTGACTACATCATTTGGTGCAATTCTTCGCCATCCTAAATTTGTCAATTGACGTCTCATAGACTGGATTATTATAGAATTTTTTTTCATGGCGAATTTCCTTTCCAGTTAGGAATTAAGAATTGCATTTCTTTAATTTATCATTAACGTTTATCTATAAAAAGAAAATACAATGCATTCGTGGGACTGCCACCATTCAATAAATACATTGTATTGTAATATTATTTAATTGTATGTTAAATTTATTATTATATTAATGAATTATCTGTATATTTTGATAATTTGGAAAACCCCATTGTACCGATTTTGATAATTTTGATTTCCCTATGAGAATTTACGACCTTCACGTTTTAAGAGATAAAACTTTCAAAATAAAACTTCGACAAATCTTCCAACCAATTTGCCAATTAATTTCGCTACTTTGCAAATTATTGCTTATCATTCAGAATACAGTATGTTTATTGCGCAAATATTAATAAAACAGAGTTTTATTTAAAATAAAACTATTTTGTTGCAATAAGATGTAGTTCATTCATTTTAGTTTATGGATGTGACTAAAGTAATGCTGCTATTTATATGATAAGTGAAATGGATGCAGTCACCGGAAGCTTCTAGTTGATTTCTTAGAATGCAAGTTCATAATTCTTCTTCTTTTTTTCATTTTGAGCAATTAAGATGCATCATTAATTTACAAAACAACTGATGATTTTTTTATATATGATTTATTTTTTTCATATTTGAGTGTTTATATTTGACAATGGATATGAGTATATAAGTATGTATAGAAAAGGGCCGCTTAAAATTTTTTAGAATACCAGATACACTTTTATCAACGCTGATTGTAGATTTAAAAAAAAAGAGTTCAATTTCATTTTAATTCGCGAATAAAACAAATCTTGCATCCAAGAACCTTAATCTCTGAGACCTTTGATATCTACTTGCTTCTGAATGACTGAAGACCTCGAGAAGAACTCCAAAGAGCCTCCACAGCGTACTCTGATTGGACAGCAATATTGCATCACTACCATCTAAAGGACAAAGATTGAAGACTAGAAGGTTAAAATGTCGCTTAATTCCTTTATCTAAATCTTTCCTGTGTCGTTTCCTGTCGAGTTTCCGTTCACAGAAATGGTAAAGGACAAAATATTTCTGGGAGACGTGAGGTGACGTCCAGGCCAAGGAAGGTGGTCTTTGACTAAACATCATCAGGGCATGGAACCATTTTCTTCTCATTTGGGCTTCTTCTCTTCAGCCGAAATTACTTTTCGGAGGCGATACTTTTAGCATTAGCGTGCATTAATTACCTTCGAAGCGGTGCTAATGGTCTTCAGCACGGCAGGCTACCACAGAAGCGCTGGTAATTAAGTGGACTGTTAAACCGCCATGGGTGGTCCCCGATCAAATTATGACTCCACCTCCATTCTTTATTTCCTCGCCCCAGCGCTTAGAATAAGAAAGGAAGTTAATAATTGCAAGTAAGTTAAGAAGCACGTAAAAGGCGTGTAAAATCTCGCTTGTTGGGGAAGGATAGGAAGTGTAAAATAACGCACCTGGGCTGGACCCCATGTCGAAATGATTTGTCTCTTCACCTTTGTCGGAACGATTTCACTAGGTTACGGTTGTAACAAAAGAAATTTTTAAATTAACTTACATCTGCTACTGGAATTCTAAAAGTACTAATATTTTAACTTTCCTTTTTTTTTGATGGATTTGTGCAAATTTTTGATATACAAATCGATGATATACAATTTTATACAAAAAAAAATGAAGGATTTTTTTTTATTTCGTACAAAACCCATATTTTACTATGAACAATAACATCAAGAATTTCTTTTTTTTTCTTTCTTTTTTTTTCTTCCTTGAAGCCGTATTAAAAATGTTGCGTTGTCATGGGCATTTAAGAAAGCAGATGCACTAGATATTACTGGAAAAATTAACAATGAAAATAAATAGGGAACTAAATATTTTGTGGAGAAATGTATCTAGAAAAGAAATAAAGTAAATGATTATTCTCACTTCCATACTGGTAGATGAACATGTGGTTCTAAAAATGAAAAATCTCGATTCTATAGGTTATTTTCTTCGAGTACCTTTCACAATCTGATTTGCCTAATGGCCTGCTCTCTAATGAAAACCATAAATTCGGAGAAGGAAATATATGTAGACATATTTTAGCAGATGCTTGGCCGAAAGGAAAAATCTTTCAAATTTTAACTTATATTTATTTCTCCTCCAGAAACATATTATATACAAGGAAGAAGTAATGATAAATTGACATGTGTTTACATTGCGATACAATGGTAAAGTGATAGATATTTTTTCTTTTAGTAATTTTATTAAGAAAATTTGATAAGGATTTCTTTTACACGTATACACTTTGGAAAGAGAATGGAGTATCTTGGTATCTTAAGCATTAAGCCGTGTTCCAACGACCTGGGATTCTTCAGACAGGGCACCCCCCCCCCCCCCCCCGACCCTCTTGACAGGCATCAAAGCACCCTTGAAAACTGCAAGAGACATTCAGGGGAAAGGGGGGGGAGTGCCTTGTCTGCAGGCGGACAGGTCGTAGGAACACGGCTTTAGGGATTTTTATCGCTCGGAGCTTGAGAAAATGCGAAAGTCATCAGTTTTCTAGAGCGTGTAAAAAGTTATTAAATAAAAAATGGGAATTAAGAGAAATCAGGAATTAAGAGAAAATTTTAGAATGAAGTGAGTATGTGCTAATTTAAAATAAAAAATAATAAATTAATTAAGAATTAATTTAGAATTAAATATATTAGAAACAAATTTTGAAATCCTATCCAATCCGTCCATATATGTAATTGACTGATCTCCTTTCAATCATTTGACTATATACTTCAGTCTTTTGCATCTTTTGCATCGGTGTATATATTTTGTATTTATTTATATATTTTGCGTATATGTTAACACAGTAATTCAAAGGTAAATGACATTTTCTTCCCAGTTTTAGCATTTAAAATCGAGATCCTCGTCGTTTTGTACTACGATGTCAAAGGGTTAACGTTGTACTTTAAGGAACGTGTAAATATGATAACTAAAAAAACAAAAACAAAAAAAAAACAATAACTTAAATGTATGAAATTTGGCATGTAATCTTATAGTTACAATTCGGTTTTCTACGATTTGAGTTTTAATTGTATACTAACGATTAATTGCCAAAAAAAATGCCCTCTATCATAACTATTATTTGTCATTGGCATGCATTTAACTATGCACAAGTGCATTTATTATACATTATCCTAGAACGTGTTCTCTCCGAAAGGAGGGAACACTAACGTTGGTCATATTCATTTTAAAAACCATCGTATGCAAAGTCAACTATTGTGCTAATTAAATTAATTCTTCAGTCAATTTGGACATCCTGCCATTGTCCAGTATTCAAAATATTGCTTCCTTTTATGTTCCATCACACTTAAGGGGGCATCTCGAGTATGGAGATAACAAATTGCTCTATAAGTAAGCAGATTCTCGCCGCCTTGGTGGGTACAGAAAAGAAATGGGAGTGAGTTGCCTTCATACCAATGTCGGGTCATACTTCTTTCCTATTTGTATGTGTGAGGAGGGGAGGGGGAGAAAATGTGGGCTGTGCTATAATAGGGTCATTTTATGTTCATTCTACAGCCTGATTATGTTGTCGTAACTCGATTTTCAGATTATCTCTACACAGATTTGCACGGTGGGGGTGATAGTAGTTCCCCTCAAGATCTTTTTATTTTTTCATATGCGAATTTTACAAGGTGAAGAAACTGTAATCACCAAAATAATTGATAACCACGTCTCAATCCTCCCAAATAAAATTAGGGAAAAAAAAAAAAAAAAAAAAAACTCGTTTTTGGAATTATGTCTGTTTGATGACGCAATGAGGTTTGAATTTGACGGATAAAATTTAGTATGTGGTCATCCCGTCAAATGTGTCTATTCTTGACAAATTTTGAATGAAATGTACTTACAGAACGTTTGTCTATCCGCCTTTCCGTTCGAGTACAAATGAAGCGACATCTACAAAATGTGAACAAAAATGATTAAAATTTGATAGACATCTTTACTATCTAAAGTTCAGATCCGCATTAAATTTTGAATCAAATCCAACAGGCTCATTGACCATTTCTCGGTCTATATTTTTGCATGAGTATAAAGGCATATCAAAAATACACTTACTTAAATAATCAAATTAGGTATGTTATCTTGTAGCTAAAATTATATTTCTGTGTCAAATTTGGTTTTAATAGGCAGGGGAAAAAAAAAAAAAGCGTCTAATCTGGTTCTTCCTGCTATTTAACGAAGCTCAAAAAACTGTCATATGCTGGACCCTGAAACTAAAAATTTGAGCACTAATAGCTTCCACGACCTTGCACAAAGTTTACAATTTTTTTTCCCGGACTGTAAAGGAGTGTGTGTAATGCCTTTATTAGAGAGTATGCGAGACAATTTTGCAAAGACCATACGTGCTTCTTTTGAACGTTTCTAATAATTGCACAGTTTATCCTATTTACGATCCTTCCTCAATCAGGCAACAGTTCTTTTTCTGTCTGGTGGGCTCGGCTGCATTGCTTAAAAGAGCCATATATAAATTCTATTAATTAAAGGAGCAGCAATGCTTAAAGGATTCACGTCTAAATACTGTTAATTAAAGAAGCAACAACAGTATGCAAACATCATGAGCACGAATGCTCTTAAAACAATCGAAACTAAGTTTCAAGTTTTATTATTGCATTCAGATTCCATCTCGTGCTTAATTTAACTTCCACCAACTAATAACCTGAACAACCATCCACCCTTGTGGAATTACTTAGAGGGGAGAGGTGTATGCCCACAAAGCGCGTGCAGCCTGGCCCTTAATCATTTCATTGACAGCCTCATATTGATGATATTCTCCGTGAAGAGACGATCAATAATTACCCCGAAGTAGCCCCGGGCGCTAATGAAATAAATTATTAAAAGATTGCTTCTTCCTCAGCCGCGCTTTGAAGTTTCGAGGTGAGGAAAAGGCGGCGATATCACAAAGGGTGCCGAATTGCTTTCATATAGTGACAAATTGACAATTTCTTTTCGGATGGTGAATTCTTTTTTTATAATAGCTTTAGCCTCATTAGAAAACAGCGCACGGAACTAATTAACCTCTTAGGGCGTCTCGATTCGAAATTCGGCGCTAATTGATTCGAATAAAAGAAATAAGCAGCTTGTGCATTCAATTTTTAAAAAAAAATAAAGCGGAAGGTAAGGAATAGTTAGGTGAGTTTCTATCCTTTTTATAGATGACTTTACCTTTAAAGTGATTCTTTTTCTTTTCCCTTGGATCTTCACATATTCAATCTCTTCGTTTTAATGTAATTGGTGTGGTTTCATAATTCAAAGTTTAATGAATATGTGCAAGAGGTATGAGACTAAATTATATTGTTAATTATTTTGTTTTGGGGTTATGTTCCATTCTGGTATCCTAGCAGATCCTGTTTATTCTAAGGAAAAAAAAAAGATAGAAATCCAGGAAAGTGCAAAATAAAATAAACTTCTGATGAGTGTATTGACTTTCTCAGATTATTTATTTGTAGAATAAATGAAATATAAGACGGCAAAAAGATTAATCTATTTCCGTTTGATTGATAATTTTTTTAAAGGCGTTTTTTCCACCTCCATTGGATCCTCACATTTTCAACCTTTACATTATTCTTTGTCTCAATGTAATTGGTAAAGTATCCTTTAGAATTCAAAGCAGCTTTAATCTTATAACTTTAAATGAGCAATTCATATATATATAATTTATTTATTTTGCGTATCTTGGAAACGGCTCTAACGATTTGGATCAAATTTTATATTTAAATAAGGTATATAATTAACTATTTAAGTTTATAAATACAGGTGTCTCTCCTGGGAAAGAAAATTATGGCTAATTATTATAGCCTTTTTTTAAATCTGTTCTCATACTGACAATGTCATATAGCACCATCTCAGACCCGATTTCACTATAGTAAAACGAGGTGTAAGTTGAAAAATATAACTAATGATAGATAAACCGTTAAATGAATACTGTAGTATATACTGCATTGTTTTGAATAATATGTTAAACTAAGTATATTCATGATTTTTTTTTATTTGAATGACCAGTTCATATGTAGGTAAGATTGAAAAATATTCATATGTAATCAGTATGTGATTCATTATTCTAAATATTTTCCGAAATATATGCCGAGTGAAGTTTAGTCTTTTAGATCTTATATTTAAAGTCTGTGATACTGGTAAATTGACAAGCATTTTGTTTTCGAATCCATTTCACACCATGCTATCAGAAATGACCACATAAATAAACGAAATGTATTTAATATTTGATGACACCCAAACTGTACGACGATTATGCATGCTACGGCAATCGAATCATGGGTTAATTTTGAAATATGTGTTTCTGCTCTTAGAGCTGAGCAAAAGGAATCACAAAATTATTATTGTTATCATTAACTTTTTTCGTACAAAGTATACAAAGAGGAAGTATAGTTTAATCATTAAGAAAATTCGATCTCGAAATTTATGACCTATCCACACTATAGAGTCCGAAAAAGACATTTTTGGCACTGTGTATCTGCCTGTTTCAGAGCACTCACTAGAAGTGAAAAAAAATTTTTAATTATATTTTAACGTCCTGTGTTAAAGCAACACTAGGTATATTTTGAGAAAGACTTGTAATTTTGAATCCGGTTAAAATGTGAGGTCGATGCCTGAGTTGGCATCATACTTTTAAATATTTGATGTAATAATGAAATCGGTTTGAATTTCATCACAATAATAAAAACTACAGTTTCAAATTATGCCAAAATTATGCTTAAAGTATATCAAAATTCAATTTAAAAAATAACACATTTTTAAATTGATAAAAAAAAATTAAAAATAGAGGATTTTAAATTTAAAAAAGAAAGATGAAAAAACAAGATTTATGCAATAATATTTCTGAAGGTTATCTCTGCAAAACGCGAAAATCTCATTCAATTTTTAATTAATTAAAATTTCTAAAACATCGCTCTGATATGCGCATTTACATTCTTTAAAATATTTTTGTGCCATATTTGGTAGTTCTAAGTCAAACGCTCAGCGTATAGAGCACCAACATGACAGACACATACATTCTTCTTTATTATTAGTAGAAATAAATACGAAAAAAGAACTCGTTGTCAATCTAAACTGATGTATTAGAATTGAGAATAATATAATTAAAGGGATTATTTCATATACATTTAGGATCTACTCCGTCTCATTTTTCTTGAAAAGCTGTTCGGCCTATTACAAATGTTTAGGAATAAATTACGTAGACTAATAAATTAGACTTAACATTGTAAGAAAAGAAGTGAAAAAGAAAGACGAATAATTAAATAAAATGATAGATAGAAATATCCATATATTTTTTTAGTGATTCAAACGGGAATGGATATTTTCTCTGTTAAGATTCTTAATAATAACGTTAATAAACCTTCCAAGAAAGAATAAGAAAAAAAATCATTAATTTATTAATTTAATTAAGTGAGATATATTCAAATGAAAATTTGAATGCTGTGTTTAAACATCGAAATAAATTTTCTTTGCGTTACTTTGATTATCAGCGATTACGAATTAAAAATAAAATAGCAGTCAGCATTAATTTCGCAAAAGAAAATTGACTAATAATATATTTAAAAGAATAATATCTTCTTTTTTATTTTTTTTATTGAAAACGATGACAGATACTTACAGAATCCTCTGAAATTCTCTTTTTGTTTCTGTATTGAGAATTTCTGCAGAAAAAGCGTTTTTACTTTTGATGAAAATTTCAAATCCCCTAGATATTTAAATCTCATGTGTTACTATAGTATAAATGGTACTGTTCGTACGAGTAATCGCTTTCCAGTGATTAGGACTAAAAAGAAAGTGAGAACAGGAAGATATTAATAATAATGTGGATAAAGTGGAGTATGGTGCTGGAGAATTTTAATGGGGATGTAATTTTACATTAAAATGCATTTTTCTCAAAACGTTAGTTTTTCATGTTCGATGTACCTTTTCTCAGAAACTACTGTATATATGTATGTAATTTTTTCATAAACTGTGTATTGCGTGTGCTAGTATATTTTAAAGGTAGCTTTTTTAAAAAAAACTCAAAACTTTAATTTTTATAAAAATTTTTATGTCAAAATAAGGTAAAATTTTACTATGTCAACTCAGAAAATTTATAACTTTATAAAAAATCAAAAATTTAAGAAAAGCTACATTTAAAATAATAAGAAAGGTGTACTTTACTTGTATAAAAAATTTCAAATATATATCTATGATAGACTTTGAAAAAAGGTACATCGGAAAAGGCCAATTTAACATTGTCGGTATAGGGGGTTCCGACTCCCCTTAATGCGTTTTTTTTTCTTCAATTTTTTATTTAAACTGATTAAAGATGACATAAAATTGCTCTCAAAATTCTCCCATTTTTTACTATAAAAGTTAAATTCTTCATAAAATCCAAGTTTACTTTTAATGAAGATTTTAAATCTCATTGCCTTTTAAATCTCACGTGTTACTAAATACAGAAATAATATTGTTCATACAAGTAATCACATTACTAATAATTGACCTAATTCTTACTTTTTTTTCTTCAATTTTTATTAAAATCGATTAAATATTTTCTTAAAGAAAATTTTCAATCTAGGTACTGTCAATTGGTTACCATTTATGTGGCAAAAAAAAAAATCTGCTTTTTCATTTGAGGTAATATTTGAATGAAAATCCCAGGAGTTGGAATAAATTTCTTTTTACTTTCGAAGATGATAAAAATCATCATTTTAATCTATTCAAATCATGATTCGTACTTCCGCCGACATTTAGCATGACTCTAAACTCACTGATGAAATAAAAGAATGATAATATCAACCCCAAAAGAGAACAAAAACAAACCCAAAAGGGGGTAAAAATAAAAAAAGTCACAGTTGTAAAAGATAAGAGCAAAGAATTAATCTGAACCTCTTTAGAACCCTTCTGCTTCATTCGGATCTCCGTTACCAAATTTTATTCATTAATTCTTTTTATTATTATTGAAAACCCACCATGAAAGGCTGATCAATCATTTTTTTCTCTCACAGCAACCGTGTTCATTGTTCATTCGATGCACACTTCGCCAACAGCTGGGGGTCAGCACCAGCAGAGGTCAGCTGCTCGTTCACTTTTATTGCCCAATATCAAGAACGGCATCTACGTCGTATTGAGGTAGGAGGCGAATGCAGCTGAGATCTAAAAGTATCTCAATTAGACACATTAGAAATTCCTTATCACGTTTTCCAATTCATTAAATCCGTGCGATAGCTAAAGGGAGGAATAATTTTCAGACGACTTGGATAACAAGATCAATGTTAAATTAACAAAATTAGCTGTAATTACTGTTTTTTTTAATGGAGGTTCTTTTACCATGCTTTATTTGTACATCTGGGTGGACAAGTGCTAAGGATTTATTCCAGAGTGCAGTGAGAAGAAAATGAAAGAGTAATTAGGTTGTTTTTCAAAAGTTGTTCTGTTGAATGACATATTAACATGCCTGGGTGTCTTTAAGGTGTTTAATGATTGCCTGATGAATGAGTAACTGTGTTCAGGATTGACAGAAATGCCGTAGAATTCGGAAACTGATTTATAGGCATTAAGTAAGATAATTAGGAATGTTGCTTACGTGTGAAAATGCGTTAAAATATGCAAAATTAATTGAGATTTTTTTGGAGGGGGGGGGGAGCGGTTATAGTTTTAGGCATAGATATTATCACTTTTCTCACTTATTTGGCAATAAATGAGAAAAAAATATCTCTATGGTTGATTGAAACTTTTGTAAAAATATGAAATACATCCCTGTGAATCCATTTTATGTATAATTTCGAATCCATGACGATGTCCATCCATGGTGAATTTTTGTCCCTTTTACTTTCCCAATCCATGGTGAGTTTTGGTCCCTTTTACTTTCTTGTATACGAAGTATATAAATAGAATGTATTCGAATTAAATAAATAAATAAAATATAATAAACGAAAAATTATAAAAATTGGAATGTGAGTATTTGAGGAATCTTAAGTACTTCAAACTTCCCCTATTCCGAAAAGCACATTTTTGGAATAGGTATGTCTCTGTTTGCCTGACTGTGAACATGATAATTCAAAAGTTTATATAGCTAGGTTGAAATTTCGTCCTGGCTCCAAGAACTTTTTCGAATTTGTAGAGTTCTGTCAGATTTTGATCGAAATCCATTCAGAGAAAAAATATCTATCCAGCTGTCTGAATATAAATTAACATTAAAACTACAAAACGAAGTGAGCTGGATGAATTAAATTTGGTACTAGATTTATCATCTAAATGCAGATATATATCAAATTTGGAATCAAATCTGCAACAGGATTTATCGTCCGTCAGTCTGTACTTTCACAAGCATGTAAACACGATAACTCATAAACACAGTGACTTAAATAAATATATGAAATTTGATACTTGCTGACTGAATTTTAGTTGTCGGAAAAATAACGTCCAAAATACATTTTCGGTTTTTTGGTACTTGTGTGTTAATCACATTCCAGCCATTAATCGCTGAAAATTTCATGCTATTAGGCTTTTCCTAACTACTGATCGCCATTGACTACGGTTAATCATACACAAGTATATTTATTAGAAAGTATGCGAGAAAGTTTCGGGGAGACCACTTCTTCTGGTTCTTTCATGGTAATACTTCAGGATCTCGATATACAAACAAATGAAATTTTGTTTTCATTCTAGGTGATAAGAAATCAAATTTTTAGCTGAAAATTAGTATTTAGGGGACAAAAAAAGTTTATAAATGCCACTTTTTCTTTTAAAAGTTCCATTTTTGTGAGAGTAGATTAAATAGAGAAATTTTGCTTGTACTTGAACTAAATTTGGGCGCAGTTATGACATTGTAACAAATTGCTATTTGATTTGATCTCGAATTCAAAAATATTAGCAAGATCTATCTAAATTTGTATAATATACAGTGCAAAACATTGTCTGCTTTCGAATACGAAAAACTATCCCGAATTTCCTATATGTCTTATTGTTTGCCAACGGATTCTTTTACGCATGCACTAGGATTGGTTTAATTCGACAAAATAGATGACATGCAAAAATGAAAGGAAGCGATGTGTACATTTAACATTTAAGTGAATTTCGGAAATGCGCACATCCTTCCGCCTCTCATCTCCTTAGTGAAATAAAATCGCTGAAAGGTGGTCGTCTCAGGATACTGAAACGAACAGTAGTTGACTTTAATATCACCAATAAGAGGAGTGACAAAAAAAAGTAAAGAAAGAGATATTTTTTTTATCAAGCAACTTATAAAAATATGATATAAAATAAAATAAAAATTATATTACTCCAAAAATAGAAAGAAATTAAAATCATGTATTGAAATTAGCAGCTAAAGCAAAACGCGCTTAACATAGATTGTCGAGAAATTGTTCGCCTTCCTAACTGTGTATGTCCCCAATGCTGAATGTAATCATCCAAAAATGATTTACATGATTTTTGAAATGAATAGTTGGAAGAATTTACTTCGATTGCACAAAGAGCATGCTTGATGCAATAATTTATTTTAGATGAATAAAGCTTTATACTTTATTTTCTAGTAACATTTGACAAAAACCAGTTTTTCTCACATTTTTTTAAAACTTTGGCTCCAATTGTATAAATTTATTTCATTTTGTTTCGCTATGTAACCATATGGTAAATTTTTTTGTTTTTGTTTCCTTGTTCTGCAATGATGTTATAAAAAAAAACTTTTTTAAGAAATGAAAAAAGTATAGAATGAGATTGTGTTCCACAATAATTTCAAGTAAATAGTATGAACATTCCACATACATGATTTTGGAGATTAATTCTGCGATTTCGTTTAAATAAATGGTATACAATGTTCGGTTTCTCAAGTAAGGGATACGACTTGGTCGCTATCCGGTAACAACTAGAAGTTTTGATGAATATCCAAATCTACTAATAGATGGCGCCACAATGCCTTTTATTGGACATATCCGTATCTAATAAGCAACATTGTTAATTCGTTGATATAATTATTTTTTTCATTATTCAGCAGAGCATGAACCAATTTTTTTTTCAAAGTAATGCTCAGTTTCGGTAGATTTTTCTAATTAAAATCCAGACTCTAAAAGTATTTTTCTTCCATTCATTTTCTTTTTTCTTTAATAACAATGATATTATTTCTTAAGACAACGTAAAGGTGTATATATATATATATAATATAAAATTCTGAAATGGCTGATTTGTGTGTTTTATGTTACATAAAAGAGATCAACATTTTTTTTTCTTTTGAATTTATAATAATGCAAGTACATTTATTCACCCTATTTATAAAAATTATTATGTTTATCATTCTTTATTTATATTATCAGAAAACTGTTACAAGTACCTGCAATTTAATAAAGTGTGTTATTTTATTTAGCATCTTTCTCATTAATTTCGCTTAAATAATTTTTTCTTGGGAAGCTAAACAATTTTTTATTATTATTATTATTGATTACAAATGTAATGCCCTTCTTCCTTTTTTTCTTTTTCTTTGCGTAGAATGACTAACAGCATTAATTTGTAATTTATGAGTATTGTATTTTATTCGCGTTTTGACTGACGTTTTCCACCTAAAAACCAAAAAAAATTGTATATGTCGCATGTGAAGGCATTTTTTTTTTTCCTCTTAATGAAAACTTCGGATTATAAGCTAAACATTTTTTATAAACGATTTATGAATTTGCGTATGTAAGTATTTATATTAGTCTATAAAATATAATCGCACGTAAATTTTTCTTCAGGAATGTTATTTTGCGAAATGAAGTTTAAATAAATCGTTGGGTAAGTAGAATTGCTTTAAACGTTTCATTTCGGTTGTCGTCAATAAGGAATTTAGTAAGTCTGCTTTGTTTTCCAACAATCTTCAATAGAATATAAGTGTTTTAAACTAAATATTACGTATGGCGGTTGCCAAAGTTATACAAATGTCTATCAATAAGTTTATACAGTTTTAGATAATTTTAAATCAATTTTCTCTCACTTTTTATTATTTGGCTAAAAAGACTAAATAATTAGTTTCGTCACTTAACTCATTAGTTTTCTAACTTTTGTATATATTTGTTTTCAAATTAGTATCTATTGATGATTTATTTGAAAAATGGTTATCAAAAGTATCTTTACTACCGTCACTATTGATAACTATTTATTGCTGTTCTTTCATAACATATTTTGCATGACTTTAGTTTTACTTCACTATTATCTTTACAATTGATAACTACTTTTTATTGTTCACTATTATCATGATGAAAAAATTATTTTTCTTCAACATGTTTATCAGCTTAGATTGTTTATATTTTTCATCTTTACCTATTTTAATTACAAAATTATTTAAATAAATAAAATTTTGTCTTGAATAATTTACACTTTAATTTTATTGTAAGAAACCGTCATTTTTCTCCTATTTTTGCTCTTCATTATAAAAACTTGAAAATTCAATTGTAAACAGATAAAATTTTAAAAATAAATCCATTAAAAATAATGCAATAAAAGAGAATTTTTCTCATACTTTTCGATGAGCCATTATAAATGTTTACTAAATACAGATTAAATTTTGCATCTGTCTCTTTCTCTGGAACCATTTCGTACCCCCCCCCCTCTTCAAAGAATTTCCGTGCTTATTGCTGCCATATTGCAATACATAATTGCGGTATTTAAAATATATCTAATAACATGAGCACCATTTCAATATATGAAATAAGATTTGTATTTGTGAAATTCTAAATTATAGCTCTATCTTCTGTTAACCCTTCCATGAAGAGAAATTTTAATCTTAAAAGATGTATAATTTTTCCATTCCTTCTTTTGTAATAATTATAATGCAAGATTATTTTTTTCTTCAGTGATGCTTAATTGAAACTAAATTTCTTGTGAGCTTCATATCATGTATTGAAATATCATTTGATATCATTGATATTGAGATATCATGTAAATATGTTTTCACCAGCATATTTCATTGACTTCTAAAATTCAGTATTTTACATCTCCTGAATCTAATTGCAAATGAGACTAGAGACAAATGATGGCTTTACAAAAAAATTTTACTGCTGAAAATAGATTCTGAAAAATTCAGAAATTTTTTTCGAAATTGGAGAAAATATTTTACTTTTATAAGTAATGATGACTAACATTGTCATTTTTTCATATTAGTCTGTTCATTTTTTCTTTTTGTTACTTTATTTTTAGTCAGAATTCATGAATTGTTTAGAGACGGAAAGTATATAAATGTATAGTTTAAACTGTGTGCGCCCTTCTGATGGCATTTGAATTTACTGAGATATATTAACTAATGCTTAGAACCCTGTCAGAAGCATCTATAAATATTTTTAACAGATCCAATGCAATAATATTTGCTGCAAATACGAACTCTAGTTTTAAAATAAAGAGGGTGAAAGAAATGCGAAATAAATTTGCTTTGGAATATAAATTACTAAAAAGTTATGTAATGATCCTTGGTGAGAAATATATATCAGTATCAGAACTCCCCGCTGAACCATGAAACATATCACATTTATGATAAACCAAGTTACGATTTCATGCTAATTTCGGTTTCGAACTTCACACCACAGGTAACATCCGGTACCTCCTTATTCACATCTGTGATCAACTGAAAAATACGCAGCGATATATCGAGAATCTTCCTTTTTTTTTTTTTTTTTTTTCTTGCCTTTCTTCCATGGACGAGCACCAACCGTGGTTTATTGCTCAACGAATCCAATAAACATCTCTTGTTGGATGGATGGAATAAAAATAAAAAGAAGTGCAAGTTTCATACCTCCCAGTATTTCATTTCAGCCATCCCAGTTCGAACCCAGAACTTGAGCAACCCGCTGGGATCTTTACGGCCCCTTACCCACGTGCTATGTAGTGGCAACAGAGAATTTCTCTCCTCTGGAGATGGAAACCTAGTCAGCAGCAACAAAATATTTCGCGTCTACAGCTGCATCAGTCGATGGAAAAGAAACAAAACCACCAAAATAAGACAGAGAGAACTTCTTCTGATTGTGGCCTGCCTATGGAAATGATCCGAGTCAGGAAACAGTAGGGTATCCCGTGATTATTCCTCGTAAATTTGTCCTCCTTTGCTGGTAATAGAATGCTCCATCATTCCCCAGCCCACCTGGGGATACAATTCCTGCACGTGCTTCCAATGAATCAGGTCTTCCACCAGGTATCCAGCACGGACGGGTTTTATTTAACGGATTCGACACCTGCTTTAACCAGGAGAAGGTGGAATGTGTGGAACACGACCAGGGGGTACACTTGTACTACCACCGCTGATGGTACCAAAAGATCCCGAGCGTTTGCATAAGCTCTTAATTTGATGCCCCAAGATTTGGTAGGTGCAATTCGGGTGTAGCAGAAGGCTATTAGCTGCTCATGATTGCTCATGTATCTAGCGATGCGTCCAGCAGAGACCCGTATGGGGTCTAAGGATCCGTTAATGGAGGAATTATTCGTTAGTTTTTAAAAAGGTACCTTTGTCGAATGGTCGAATGGAATTTTACTCGTGGGGTGATTCGCTGTTGGTATTTGCATTTTGTAGAGGAGTCATGTGTAGAAAAAATTTGATATTTAGAATTCCAGTTGAAGGTGAATCGTGTGGAAAAAATTATTGGTATCAAGCAGTCATTTGTATTCGAGTGTTGGGTAAGAGGAAAAGAATGGTTTTTATTGATTGGAATAAATTTCTGTTGGAATGTGAAGAAAGAAAACGATGAAAAAGTTTCCCACTGCATCAATTAAAGTTAAATATTTTTTTTATTTTTAAATTTAAGAAAAAGAGATTTCTTGTTATTGAAAATCAAATAAGATAGTAAAATAACATCAAATAAGATAAGGAAAAGCAAATATGATAACAAAGGCTGTTTAACCTATACTATTCCTTATTAAAAATACCAAAAATAACTATTTTATTTAAGGATCTGATTATTCTGATAAAGTTTAAAGGAAAGAGTAATAAATCGAATTCATTTCGGTGAATTATATGGGCCAAGTAGTTTTTATTCATATCAAAAATGAATTACCATCAAATAGATGATTGTGATATTATGTACCTTTGATATAGCTGATAAATGTTTCAGTTAATTCAAAATGCTTTGTCACTTAATTCTTTGCTACATTTCCGGGGGAAAAAAAATTCTTTTCTTTTTTTTTTCAACCTTCGGTTTTTATTTTAAATTCTTTTGAATGGAAAATTAAACCTTTTCGAGAAAATTAATTTTTGATTAGGAGAGAGAGAGAGAGAGATTTTTTTAAAGATTAATTAATGAAACACTATTTTCCGAAGCTCCTATGTTAAAAATTTTTACTTTCTCGTATACGGAGTATAGGAAAAAATATAACAATCTTCTGAAAATTCGAACTCGCGATGTTGAGGAATCTCCACGTTTCAGACTTCTCCGAATTCGAAAAACACATTTTTGGAAAATGCCCATCTGTCTGTACAAAGATAACTCAAAAATCCTTTGAGCTAGACAGTTGAAATTTGAAATATGGTCTTTACACAAAATATGCAAATTTCTATCAAATGTTGAGCAAAATCTTCTCAAAGGAAGTTTCTCTATCCGGTTGTTCGAATATAATTTAACACTATAACTACAAAGTGAAGAGAGCTAGATAGGGAGAAAATTCGATACACAGATTTAACATCTATAATGTAAACTACTGTCAAATGTTGAGTCGAATCATTTGGGGTATGAATCAATCCAATCAAGGGTTGACTATTTGTCGATCTGTAGTTTCAGGAACACGTAAACGCAATTATTCAAAAACGCAATGACTTAAATATATCAAATTTGTTATGGGATTTTGTGACTACAAGTATCAAATTTTTGTTTCAATCGGTTGTCGGAACACAAAACACAAATTCGATTTTTGGATACTATTAACGCATGTCAGAGATTAATCGCCAAATAATTTGCCAAGGTAGATTCAGTAAATATGTTAAATTCATGCGAATAATTAATATTTCGACACTATTTTACGCCAATAGTATGTAAGGCGTTTTATGGCATGACAAGTTTATTAGAGAGTATGCGAGAAAGTTTCGGGAAGACCGCCACCCACTGGTTTAGCTTTGAGACATGAAACTTCCTTTAAAGAATATTGTAAGAATTCGTTTCTCTTTTTGAAATCTTGGGATTCTTTTTTGTTTGCATTGATTAGTTTTCTATATTTTGCTATTTTATGCAAATAACAATCAGAGGATAATTTTCATCTAATTTACAAATTTTATTCCAAATTTTTTCCCTCTCTGTTTATTATCGACGTCATAATTTTTGTTGATGGAATCAAGATTTAATTCATTTAGATTTATAACCAACTTTGCAGCCAGATGAAGAAGACTTTATTAGGACAAACTTATAAAGTTAAACTTTAAGTCGTGAGAAGAGACCAACACCTCAATATGCACTTTTTATCGAACATCCATTTACACCAAACCAAGAGAAGTAAACTTGACCCAACAAATTTAAAGATCTGATATTCGCGATTTTTTTATGCTATCTAACGGAGAGATGGCATTTCCAAATTTTATCATCAATGCGAAACACCGGTCAGAATTGGCATGGCATAGCTGGATGTTTGCATAACCAAACAGTTTTGATATCCTGCCACTCCATTTTTATAGCTGCTTTTGATGTGGGTGCTTTCTGAGTACGGGTGACGAGACAGAAGCTTGGGGTTTTCTATGATAAGATATTCAACAGGAGAATTGGGAAAACGTTTACTTGAAGTAATCGCGAATGACCGGTTTAAATGAATGAGACAAAAAAAAGTGGTATGGTATGGAGTGCCGCCATTCCATTGATGTGGTATGGAAGGATTGAGAATGGCCGATTTTAATGAATGGGCGAAAAGTAGAATGGTGTGGTATGCTGCCATTCGGTTTAGAATGGTGATTCATCATTCGATCCATCGTTTTAACATGATTAACCCACTCAAGTTCCATCGAAATTTTGATAGAATCGATTCTAAAACCTTCAGGCATTGGACTCCGAAGCCAAGACTCTGTGATTTTGATAGTTAAATGATGGTATTGCACCAACGACATCAAAACTTATTATCTGGAATTTTTTACTCATTAATAAATAATACAGTTACGGAACAATGTATATACTTACAGGATATGGTACAGTCTATTTCCATTGCACAATTTCATAAACCTTTAAGCTCAATTTTCGGTTAATTCTAATCAAAGTTGCATCTACTGGCATTACTTCTTACATGACCGCTTTTGAAAACTAAAAATATTAAGTGACATTCATGTCGTGTATTTTCAATTTCATTCTACAAGGGTGAGACTAGTTTTAAAGAAGAAAAAAAGATTACTTTTTTAAGCTTATATAACAAATACTTACTTCAACTGAATTTCAACTATATTCTTTCATCTGCTTTGTCACATAGCTCCAGATTAAGCCTCTCACTTAGCAGGGCATAATAATCTCCTTCAAAAAGGTTCCACTGATAACATCTCAATGCCTTTAAACTACCAAAGGGACTTTTTACCATTCCTCTTTCCACTTCACGGAACTCATGAATATCCACCATCTTGACAACCGCAAACGATTTTGGTGTTGTTCTACACGCGTCACTGATATCTCACCACGATTCCAATTGTACTGGAACCACCCTCCCTCGCATTCCAGAAGAATGTTCCATTTTTCCCTGTTGGACCTCACAGACTGTTGCTGACAAAAGAATCATTCTGCTTATTTTAACTTCCTCACTTGGTGTCCCTCCCCCATAGAGTCACTAAATCAAGAAATCTACTCTTTGTGTGGCAACAATGGAAAGTCCCCTGTAAAGTCAAATTTCCCCGACTTTTCTGGAAGTGTCAGGTCCACCCCGTTTCTTTCGGGGCATTGTGCGTGGGGTGCTTTTTTCCATTGACATCAGGTCGGAAATAAAAGATGTGTGAATCTCGAAGAAAGAAATGAGTAAACAGCGTAAGGCTATTGGCAGTCTTGTTTGATTGGGAAAATATGAGGTTCGACATTCTTCTTTTCATCTGTACTAGAGTAGCTTATATTTTTACGAGTGTCATAAATAAAATGGGCCAACATTCAAAGATATGAATGTGGAGTAGTTCTTGAAAATGCAAATAGATGGCAGCACAATGAATATAATTTTATTGAATTCCTATTTATTGTAGTCAAGGCCGCATTATTAAATAGGCAAATTTTAACAATCAGGCAAAATAAGCAATTTTCTAGGGCTCTAAGCCTTTGTGATATTTTGTGACATTTTGAAAATTATTTAATTTCTGCGCTTTAATTTAATTATAAAGACGTTGCAATCGAAATTATTCAAATTAAAAGCAAATACTGTATAAATTAATTTTGGAATATTATTAAAGTTACATTTCTAAATAATTACATTTGCTATTTGTTATGTGCTATTTTGCTATGCTAAAAAATGTAGCATTATTTAGATGGTGTTAAAAAGTTTTGTCATTTTCTTTTTTACTATTTTATTTAAAATCAGTTTTAAACTTTGTCTATTTTTTTATATGCATAATATACAAAAGCTATTAGAAAACGAATTGCAATGAAATATTTTGCTATTT
The DNA here is from genome assembly GCA_026543865.1 of Argiope aurantia. NCBI lineage: Eukaryota > Metazoa > Arthropoda > Arachnida > Araneae > Araneidae > Argiope > Argiope aurantia. The sequence continues at coordinate 189,614 of JAPMOR010124814.1, forward strand.
CAGTTTGTCAAAGTTTCCTCTTAAGGTAATCTATATAGAGGTTAAATTAAAATCGATAAAAAGAAATATTTAGTTTTAAAAATTTGGAAAAGAAGAGGGCCCGAAATTTTGAATTATGAAATGATATCTAGGAGGCTTGATTTGCCTCTATCTTGAAGGGTTCATTTAAAGTAAAACTGGTAAAATATATCTTTATGAATTATCTTTACTGAAAATCAAAAATTAATCTAACGAATTTTTTATAGAAAACGAGTGTTTTCTGTAATTAATAAAGCTCAAATGTGTAAATATATATATATATATATATATATTCCTCGTCATTTAATACTTGAAAGACACAAATAGATGTATTGAAACGTTATTTTCGTATTCTCCCTTAACACTGGCAACTGGTATTTGAGGTATCAATATATCTTAGATTTTATAAAAAAATCTTAATATATTAAATATTCTATTGTATCATATCGTAATTTATTACTCAAATTAATGTACCTTTTCTTACGTGAGTTGTTACTATTCCCTTTTCCCCCTAAAATGACTGACCGAAACAAACAAACAAAAATCTAATTTTTCAGTCACTACGCTTTTATCTAAAAAATAATCCAGAAAAATATTAATATTATATTAATTTACAGGAAAGAAGTAAATGATTCTCATTACACCATTACTAAATTGGTTAAACCTGATTTTCCGCAATATCTTTCAAACGCTGCATTTAAACGGAAAATTTAAAAGGAAACATGTATTGCTCCTAAAAGTTCAAACAGAAATGGTTTGAAACTGTAATCTTCTAATACATGGTAATTCAGGTTGACAGAAGAAACAATTCTTGTACCGGCAGGATTTTTTTTTCTTCCTATGGGCTAGTACTATAAAAGCACTAACTTACCGAATTAAATTCTTCAACAGATCTTTCTACTCCACTGTCTCATTCCCTCACTGCATGAGAAGGGCTAGAGGAATAATGATAGAAAGAAAGAATAAGGTCCCGATTACCATCGTTCCAAAGTTACCTAGGAAAAGAACAGTGGTGTAGCAAGAGTAACTGATATCTTGGTATAACATGATGCCTTCATCTCTTTTCACAATCAATGGCGTAGCAAGTGTAAGTAATATCCTTGGCATAATATGTCTTCGCTTCTTTTCATAATCAGTGGCGTAGCAAGAGTATGTGGTATTGGCATAATATGAAGTCTTCGTCTCTTTTCATAATCAGTGGCGTAACAAGAGTATGTGGTATTGCCATAATATGAAGTCTTCGTCTCTTTTCATAATCAGTGGCGTAGCAAGAGTATGTGGTATTGGCATAATATGAAGTCTTCGTCTCTTTTCATAATCAGTGGTTTAGCAAGTATAATTGCCGTATGACATGTGACTTTATTTTTTTTATCCCTTTATTAGAATCGACTTTAAAGAGTTACATATTTACACTAAGGTTATGTCTCAATGGCAAGTTCCAAGACTAAATACGCTCCGAATTCTATACTCCCATGACTCTCTCCTTCGTTCGCTACGCTACTGGAGAAGAGTAACTCTGCAATAATCTTATGAGTGTTAAAACACCAAAGAGGTTCTCTGAACTCCTTCCGGTTTCTGTCAGACGCCAGACAGCAAGAAGAGAGTTTCGAATGTTGGAAAGGCAGATTAAATCAGTGTTTCCGACGCAAGAAGGGTCATAAATAGCAGTCAGTAATTTATAGAGGCGAACAAATATTAATTTTGTGCATAATTTAAAGTGTTAAACAGGAAACAATGACTCATAATTTCATTTTTTGATAGTCATCAGTGGTAAGCTAAAACATGGGAATTTACTATCTCTAGGCAGAGCCGGGTAAACCTTGTAGAAGCCCTTAGGCAGTTTTGGGGTTTCCGTTCCTCTCCTCAATTTTCAGTAACAGATTTTCTTTATCGGCTCAATTTGATACCTTTATAAGCAATTTTTGTTTAACTGACAATATTATAAAAAATTGAAACGGTAAAATATTTAATGGTGGGACATTTTCAAAAGAATTATTTTCAGTATATATCATATAAAGCATATAATATCACATAAAAAGAGAATTATCTTCTGATATTAAATCTGAACATACGTGGGATCATATTGAGGACTATTTAACTGTTCATAATAATACCTTTCCATGTAATGTCATTTTTGTTAATTGATGAGTTGTAAGATCAACTGTGTTGTCGATGAGTTGTTTAATTACCCACCAAATGCTTTCAAACTCCCATAAGGTTCAAATGTTTTTATGAAAGTTGTTTGCTTGTTTGTCTGTAAGATTATATAAAGCGAGTTTTTTTTTCCTTTTAATAACCACCGACTTTTATAGCAAATGCTTCTTTTTGCTTATAGTACAAAAAATAAAAACAGACATGGCTTCTGTATAATTCCTTTAAAATAAATAAAAGGAATATAGATTTTCGGCAAAGAGTGGTGTCAGAGACAAAGAGAAAAAAAAATCTAAATTTAATAAAATAATGTATCTGTTAACGTGTACATTGATGATTGCTTTCAAAATTTTTAAATTTTTGGATATGATGTGTACAAAAAGAAGAGAGTATAATTTTCAAAAGATTCTACATCGAGAAATTGATAAAGTTGTTTATTTTAATTCCTTAATAAGGGAAAAAAAAACATTTTTATAATTTTTTTTTCTGTGAGTATAATTATTCAAAAATATAATAAGTAGATAGATGAAATTCGGTATGAGGTCTTTACACTAAAATTAGACCAAAATCAAATTTTTGACAAAATCCAAAAAGTGAATGTAATTTGACGTTCAAGTACATATGAATACTATAACTAAAAAGTGTAACATGTTGACGGTTACCATACACGAGTTAACTCGTCTTTTCACAATATAATACTATTGATTGCTCACGAATTAAGCCGTGTTCTTGGTTAATGCTGTTTTGACGAAACTCGTGTTAATTGCTCACGAGTTAACTCGTGTTCTCCGTTAATACTGTTGACGAAAACTCGTGTTAATTGCTCACGAGTTAACTCGTTTCATTTTAATACTCAATTACGAAACAGCCATTTGCATATGATAACTTCAACGTCAAATAGTCACTCTAAAAACGAGAAGAAACAAGATATTCAGTATGAAGAGCCTTTTTAATGTCAAGCTTTAGTAAAAGAGTATAAAGGTGTTGCAACTTAAGTCCTGTAGAACAAAATTTGGGATAATGTGTCAAAAATTGGAACTTCTCTAACTGATTGGAAAGGTTTGGAAATTTTTGGTAAATTAATTACTTTTCTTCATTAGTTACACGGTAAGCAAATATTAATGAGTTTTCTTCACTGGCTCTTCGAATAAGCAAATATTAATGATTTTTCTTCACTGGCTCTTCGAATAAGCAAATATTAATGATTTTTCTTCACTGGCTCTTCGAATAAGCAAATAATAATGATTTTTCTTCACTGGCTCTTCGAGTAGGCAAACATCAGTGATTTTTCTTCACTGGCTCCCTCCTCCTGCAAGAAAATATCAATTACTTTTCTCCACTTTTCCACATGTAAGCAAATATCAACATGTCCAGCTCGTTTGGTAAACGTTCAACGAACCTCATAAAACACTCAAACCGTTTCTTCTCCAACACCCCCCTGCGTTCGTACACAAAGCACGTCAGCGATGGGAACGGGCGACAAGGATGTTGTCGAGAAGCATTTCTCACGGACAGTGAGCGTTTCTGTTTTTTTATCAGTTTCTCTCATTGCGCAACGTATCCTCGTGTCAGGTAGCCGAGATGAGGGATTGCTGGGGTCACTTCGCTTCAACTCCCACCCCAGTGGTAGGACAGGAGTAGCTTTGCGAATTTCTCGGTACCTCGTTGGGAAGTTAAAGGGTAATGCGAAGGGAATAAGCATTTTTCTCGAATGAATAAATTGTAAGACTGTTCGGTGCTTCTGACGGCAGTCTGTAGAAGTTGAAAGTGTGCAGTTATTTGGGTGTTGCGGTTATCTGATCATCATTGTGCATTCAATTTGATTTTTCAATTTCCTTCTGAAACAATAATTTTAACAGCGAATTTCTCTTACAAGGCGTTTTTATTTAAAAATTGCGACTAATTTGCGTTTAAAAGGGGAAAGATATCGAGATCAAGAATTCTGAAAACAGATTTTATGATATGAAGCTTATTATTGAGAACTGGCCAGTAAACTGCAACCACAAACGAGATACTATTTTAACCAGACTTTGTTGGAATTTAACTAATTCATCTATCGTCATTTTTTTTCTGCTCAGATCTACAAGTTTCTATTTACTTACATTATAGTTGTTTAGTGACCCTTAAGCACATACTAATGAGATGCATACTTTTTGTTTCAGTTTTATGTTTTCTTTATTATCTGACTTGCCACCTTTGACGACTATTTGGTTCTTCAAGATTATTGGTTGCGTTTTATTTTATTTTAATCTTTCTCTGAGGCATAATTTGATGTTTATGGTGCCTTCAATAAAGTATTTTTACCCATCAGATTGTGATAGATATTAAAGTCGTTGTAAAATTGTTTGTCACTTGTTCTGTTTATTGTATATGTAAATTTTCCAATGACATCATAATTCTATCAAAAGACATAAGCATCTATGTTATCAGTGTCGCATTGCACATTGTCTTTCGCGATCATGTGACTTCACTTTCTGATTCCTCTTGTAAATTTCGCATCAACGGTTTGTCAGTTTTCTTATTTCTAACAATTGCTCATTCCATCGTGGAATCTGTATTATTGAGGATTTGAATTTTCAGCCGCTAAGAATATAGGAAGAAAAATGTTAACCCATATTATATAATAATTGTGCTCTTCATCGGTATGTAGAGTTAGAAGTGGAATTAAGAATTTTTTCACTTCATATTTTTCCTCCTCAGTTTTCAATAATAATTCGTATAGAATAATAATTCGAGTTTTTTAGTACTTGCCTTCTTTAATAATTCAAATTTTACTCAAATCTTGGCTTTCTTATTTAAATTACTACTAACAGAGCACAATTTAGTTTAATTCCAATTTTTTTTATAGTTTGTTTTTTCATTTTAATCTCGTCAGAGTAGAATTATCAGTATGAAATACGAATCAAATACAAGTTCTGTTGTTAGTATGCAGTTTTTTTTTAGCAACGGAATAAAATCGCGCGATTAAGTATTTAATGAAACAATGAAAATGGTTTAAATTTCATTTCACCAATGAAATCTGTTGTTAAAAATGTTGCAAAATATAATACTTTTTTAAAAAACGAGGAAATTCTGGAGAAATTGTATAGCAAATAATAAATATCAGTCATTTTTTTAAATATTTTAATTTTAAAACATTTTAAAATTTAGTTCTGTTCAATAATATTTTAAAGGGTTATCACAGAGGAACGCAAAAATGTTCCACGCACGCACACACACACACACACACACACACACACACAGACACACACACACACACACACACACACACACACACACACACACACACA
>JAPMOR010124814.1:195082-220987 GCA_026543865.1 Argiope aurantia
CACACACACACACACACACACACACACACACACACACACACACACACCTACCTTCTGTTTTGGAAATATATTGTCCGACTGATTCAGGTGATAATCCATAAAATGCTTGAGATATTAATTGAATGTGCATCTTTTAATTGAATTATAGTTATGATTGGCATGATTTTGGATCATAAATCAAAAACATTTGGTAATGTGACATACAATTAAGGGATTTAATTCCAAAATTTCTATGCATCTCCCCCCAAAAAAACTTGTTTAATTTCCCTTAACCACATTCATTGATCCTCTCTTTCAAATTCAGTTTTCAAATTTTTATCTCCAGACTTAAATTTGAAATTTAGCGCACATCTTTATATAATATTTGAAGAACTTAAAATTTGCCTTTCAGTTTTGACATCTTTTTATACCGTTTCAGATATTTTTTAAGCATTTTTCTGTAATTATATTAACGCAGAATGACCTGTTTGCTGTGTCATAAGTTCCGACAAAACAAACCTTATTGTCTACAAATCAACAAATAGGCTTGTTCAATAAAGTAACTAATAAAGAGTATAGTAGTAAATAATAAAGAGAATAGTAATGGAGAACGTTTTTGGGAGACCATTACCAATGATTCAATTTCTTGCCACAACGCTATTCTATCAACAAAGTAGTAATAGAAAAAATTCCCATTTTTTTAGAATTTTTTATGCATTAGATCTTGTTCTATGCATTAGCATTGTTCTATATATTGTGTAAATTGCTTCTTTATCAAAATTGCATACTTATATTTTGAAATTAGGGAAATTGCATTTTTTCTTTATTATATACTAGCCGCCTTTGGCGACCAGCCGGTTCGCCAGTATTACCGCTCGCTACAATTTTCAATTAAATATTTTAAGTAACTGGTCTCTTAAAGGATTCTCAAACAAAATATTTTTAATCTTCAAATTTTGATAGTCATACCAAACTTATAGTGTTTAGATCGTTTCGTTCAATTTACTATATATATTTTGCTAATTTGTTGTCATTTCCGGCAAAACTTCAACTTTAATTTAAAATGTAAATGATGAAATTGCAATTAATATTAAGATATTTTTTAAAAAAACCAAGCGTTTTATTTTATTTATCAACTTTATTGTTATTTATTAATTATTATTATTATTGAATGTGAGTATTGCAAACAGAATCGCTCGGTATTTAAGTCTTATGTTAACTACAAAATATTTTTCATAATTTATGTAATATCTCAAACAATAATTCAACAAAAATTTCTGAGATTCAGCATAAAATTCAGTTTTGAGTTTTGCTTTCAAAAGGATTGAGATGAAATCAATAATAATATTTTGTTCCGGCCTATAAATATATTTAAAAAATTATGAAGTCTAAATTTAATGCAGTAAGGTATCATATTCTGATAAATATTCTGGACACACCAAATTTTAAATAAATGAATGAATGTTTCTATTTTCCACGATCAACTAAGACTTATTTATGAAGTTTTAAATGTTAAAAATTTAGAAAAACTCAACATTTTCATAACCTTAGGCCAATTAATCTTGAGAAACCTGCACGCTGATTGGCGTATTTTCTTTGAAGCGATCGATGGAAAATCTAAAATTATAATTTTTTTTATTGAATAGTAATATTCAAATTTTCATAAATCAGTCTGTTTAAGTGATTGGAAATTAACTCTTAAAAGTCAGTGATTTAGTTGATTGGAAATTAACTCTATGACCACCATAAAATCTGTGCTTTCTCTTGTGGTGTATGCATCCTCCTTAATATCCGCTCGAATGAAACATCACATACAAAAGTACTACATAGAACAAACACATCAAAAGTAAACATAACATTTCAATAGTTCCCAAAAACATAAGAGAGAAAAATGCAATTAATAAGCAGACGATATTTAGAAAAGTACAGATATTTAGACTGGAAAATGAAATTATCTGAAATTAACCACACGCTCAGACGATATTTACAAAAGTAAAAATATTCAAACCTGAAAAGGAAAATATACGAGTTATTCCATCAATAAATGCCATAAGTTTGTTTATATCTTCATTATTTTACGAGTCATTAAACATCAAAATGGGTCCGGGACTAAATAAACACCTTGTATAGAGAGTGTAAAAGATCATAAAATAATTTTTCTTGAATTTATTTTTTAGAAAAAATAATATTTCATATTTGTTTCATTTCCTACAAACATGTGCCGCAAATTATATTTTTGCAGATTTCATTTCCAAAAAGATTTAATTTATTTTTAATTGGAGCCTTAATCAATGTGAAGGCAACACTTTGAAAAAAGGTAATTTTTTCCCATGAATGTGAAACGTGCTTAATTTTAATTTTTATTTTTTACGAAAACAATTGAAAAACATAGTTAAAATATTTATTTAAAAATTCATTAAAAATAGAAATTTAATTTTAAGATTAAAACATTAGTATCATTTAAAAGATAAATTTTTGATTTTTATCTTCATGTAAACATCTTTTTTGTTCTGTAATATTTTTGGAATTTATAGCAGAAACACGTCAAAATTTCGCTTAATTTTTAAATAAATAAAATTCTAGTTAAAAATTCGAAAAAACAACCCCCAGGTGCACATTCCCGGCCTCCAAGGTATACACGTACGAAATTTGGTAGCTGTAGGTTGAATGGTCTGGCCTGTAGAGCGCCAACACACACAAACACACACACACACACACACACACACATTGAGCTTTATTATAAGTATAGATAATTTTTTTTATGTAAACACTGCTCTTTATACACTTTGTGATTGGTAGATAGCGAGTCATCTGATCTCTGACATTTGAAGTTTGTTCTGCCACCATTGTTTGAAATATTTAATGAAATTTATTATTACGTCTCAATAAATATTTATATTACACTTGTCGGTGAAATGGCGTCAAAAAATAAAGTAAAACTTTAATTGACATCAATTTAACAGAATATGAATTTAGAACAATATTATTTGTTGATTTTAATTTTATGCATTATTTTTGTGGCAACAGTAAGGAATAGCTTCCCGGTTTGTTTATCATTTTCGAGTAACGAAACTTTTTCGTCTCTCTGCTAGCAATCGTCTGAATATCTTAGCAATATCCATCTTAACCCTATATTGTTTTTTTAAGTAGTAATGGGGCTTTTAGCAATATCAAATGAATTGAAAATACGAATAAATACTGAGCCAGAATTTGCCGATTTGAAAAGAAAAGCTAATTGTGAAGTTGATATGTTGGTAGCTTACTACATGCTGATGTGAAATATATTGTCGGGGCTAATATATTTCACATCAGAAATCCATTAGAGAAGCAAGAAGCTGAAGAACCATGAATCATTTCTTAAATATGCCCATCAACATTCATTCCTTAAACATTCCGCAATGTATGAACCATTCCCTTTGTTGATGGGCAAGAGTGGTGGCTAACTTGTTCTCATCCTTGTACATCATTTTTAAGTCGCCCTGTCCACTCATAAAAAAAAAAGTGGTGTTTTGAGAGGAGTGATTCGCCATGGAAAAACAGAGGTTGAGAGTTTGACACGCCACTGAAAGGTGACCTGTCAGATTGTACAAAGAACGAATCATCCTCTCGTGCGCGTCCCGCAGAGAGACTTATCCGACGATGCGTCGGTGTGGAATTTGCGGAATTCCGATGCCTTCAGACCCCATTCTGGCATCTCATGTCCAAAAGAGGATTGGGATTATTAATGCGGTGAAAAGGATGAGGATTGGAAAGGCATTTATTGAACGTTAGGTCTTTGAAAATACGTTAATTCGTCAGTTCATTAATTTTGTAGAACCAGTTTTTATTTGATCAATCTCAATATATTTAATATCGGAGAAGAAAAGTTTAATCTTTACTTCATGGGTGGTAAAGTGGTTATGTCAGGATGTTTCATCTACGCATAAGCTCAACTGCCTTATTGCATTTGTACCAACCTATACTTGTATGCAGATTGGAAGGATAAATGTTGCCGTTTAATCTTTGGAAATAAATTAATTCTTTGTTTATTAACTTTGTAGAAGCTCCTCTCTTTATTAATCAATCTTAATATATACAATATTGGAGAAGGAAAATTTAATCTTTATCTCATGGGGATAGTGGTTCTGTCAGGAGGTTTTTGCCCTCGACGCATGGATTAGTACTAACTCAGCTGCTTATTGAATTTGTACTAGCCTATGCTTGTTTGCGGATTGGGAAGACATGTGTTGTCTTCAGTCTTTGAGAATATATTAATTAATTTTTTTATTAACTTTGTGAAAGCCATTTTTTAATTTTCAGCTTTAGTATATACAAGATAGAAGGAAAAAAAATAATGTAATCTTTACCTCATGGGTGGTGTAGTGGTTGTTTCAGCATGTTTTTTCATGTATGCATGGGCTGGTACAAATTCAACGAACTTATTACCAAATCAAACATTCTTATGGATCGTGATTTCAGAGTGAAGTCTCATAGAAAAATATATTGTGTTTGAATTGAGATTCACGTTTTCTATTTATTTTTTTACTCTTAAATTAAAATAAGCAATAATTGTTTTGGAAATTAATAATTTCTAACAATTGTATGCATTTTCCAAATAAACATTTTTAATTAACTTTCCATTTACGAACCTTATTTACTAAATAGACATTTCAAATATTGAGCTTTTCATTTAATTAAAGCTTTTCATTAATTTAATTAATGTGCCATTTTAATGTTTTTTAAGTTTTGGGGTTCCAAGGAACTTTTTAAGTGGTTTTGTTTACAATATGTTTGTTTTTATCTATTTTGAGGGTGATAAAGCTCAAATAATTTTAATAGCAGTTCGAATAAATAATCAAGAAGGGGTATGATGATATAGTAATCCCATCCCCTAGAATTCTAGGCGGCGTTTCAATTAAAATCCAATTTAAATGCAATGGCGCGATATAGTTTGCAAGACTGATAAAATATTTGAAATCTATGGTCTTAAAAGACTGTGTTCGAAGTGCTACAATAACAAAAGGACAAAAACACAGCTATTCCCTAGATCGGAAATATGAGATTTACTTAAATATTTGTCGGAAGCTCCATGCTATCTGGTTACATCACGGAAATTACGAACTACGTTGTTAGTTTTCGCAGAACAAAAATTATCAACTTTTTGGATTTGGAATTCGAATTCCTTTTTCAGTTGAAATAACAACTTCCTTCAAATGACATTTGTTGCATTTTGTTTTTTCTATTCGAATGAATTTCGGAAAAGCATATAATATATTTGAAACACCTGTTGCATTATTTGTAAAGCTGGTGTTTTATATTGTGTTAATATTATGTTTTTTAAGAATTATCTATTTTATCGAAACGAAATCAACTTATTTTTGAAATTTAACTCGTATCTTCAGTTTCCAACCTCTTGTGATATTTTTAATACTTAGGGAGTACATCTCATAGATTCAAAATTCTCTATTTAGTCTTTTAAGTATATCATACGATTTTGTCTAAACTTTCAATTCACGGTTTCTCAAATTTTAGATTGGAATCAAAACTGGGACGGTAGAAGTCACAACCCTACAGTGGCGTAGCGAGAGTAATAGACACCCAAGGTATAATATAATTCTTTTCGTTTCCATTCGTCATCAATATTTTAATAAACACCGACAATGTTCACACCATAACATTAATTTTTTGACCCCTAAATATATTCCATTCAATAAATGATATAAACGCATTAATATTTTGCTCCGGCGGCTCATAAGACTGCGCTTGGGGGTCACTTTGCTCCCCCTGATCATTATGCTACTGTATTCCTTTCTTTCTTTTTTTTTTTCGTAAGTGAAAATACAAAAGAAAATTTCTTTCATTGAAAAATCTTTGCTTAATAATTATTTATAATAGAAATATAATATTTATTAATAAATACTCCAAATTTTTAAATTTTTATATAATTTTGAAGTTTTGGAATTGTTGTATTTTTTTCTTTTTTTAGATAAGTGAAAAATTGTGTGAGCAAATTTAAATTAAAATTTAATTTATAATCATTTATTAAGAAATTTAATTAATAATCACATTTAATTTAAATTATTAATTAAGAAATTTAAATTAAATTATATATTTGATTATGTTCACCCCTTATAAATATTCAACACTACTACGACCGATCAATTTTTTAAATGTAGCAAAAGATTAAAAGATGGGCAATAATTTATTCGATTGCAATTACTTCGACGACAATCACGGGAAACCGCGGCGAATCAAGTCCTTTCTTCAAAGACACGAAAATGAATTTATCACTAAATAGATCTGTAAACTACACCCAACATGTAATTGCTCACAGTTTGTTTTAAATCAACATCCTCCACCCTTGCTCGGTTCTTAACACAGCCAGAAAGAGAAACAGATCAAATCTCCAAAAACCAATAAGGCGAACTCCTCCTTCTTTTCTAGTCCCACATGTATCAATAAATCTCTTCTCTCCAGTTTTCAATAACAGATGCTAAAAGCCACATTAACGAATTTTCGCCCCGAAAAAATAAAATCACGGGACGGTAGGCAGACGATTTTCTACTGTCCCCGATAGCTATCAGCCCTTCCTCAATAAGGGGCGGAATAACACTTAACACAAAAGGTGTAAGTGGGTCGGCCCCGATGATCTGATGTCAGATTGGCGAAGTCAGATACGAAGTCATTTTGAATGATGGAAACTTTTCAACCATATGGCTTTCGGGCAGTTGCAAACATCTGCGAGAATCAGAAGAAAAGTCGTCTGCTCGCGTAGATGTTGCCAGTCGATAAGGTCTATCTACTCTCTTTGGGGGGAACGTCGAGTCAACTTTTTTTTTGCACCCGTTGTTGCATCTTAAGGGAGTGTTTTTCATACCTAACTCGTGAAAAGAAGCAGATACTGATGCTATCTGGTTGACTTTTAGAAGCGTTTAAGTGGACAAAGGTTGGTTTTTGTTGGACTAATATAAAGGCAATGCATACGACCCAGACCTTTCATTTTCACTTATTTTCTAAAAATATTCGATAGAATTTTTCGCTGTTATTCTCCTGAAATGCAGTCTGGTGATGTGTGTGATTTTCTTTTTATTCTATTTTATTTCGATATTAAATATAAAAAATAAAATTATCATATTCTATATAGTAATTTTATGTATTTTTAAAAACTCATTGTTTTATTTTTTTAATCCAAACTTATTTCTTATATTCATTGTCGTTTGATATGTAACCTAATAACTTAAGGACAAAGTGGAAACTTTCTCGCATACTCCCTAATAAATATGTGTTATTAACCTTAAGGCATTGGCAAACTATAGTTACAGCACAGCTTATTACCTCTAGATCTTTGGCGATTAATCACTAAGATGTGTCTAATATACAAGAATCAGAAAAATTGAACCTTTGTTGAAAAACTTGTATTTTTGAACCTTTTTGTGCCTTTTTTTTCCAGGTGATTGAAATCAATCTTTTATAGAAAACTAAAATGGCAGTCACAAAATCACATACCAAATTTCATGTATATAAATTAATGCGCTTATGTGCTTGTGAAAGTACGGAGCGATTGACGGTCAAACCTTTCGAGAAACTGATCCCAAATTTGATACATATTTACATTTTAGATGTAAATCTATGTACCAAATTTTACCCATCCAGCTCACTTTGTTTTGTAGCTTTCGTTTTAATTTACATTCAGAAAGCTGGATAGACAGGTTTTCCTTGAATAGATTTCGACTAAAATCTGAGATAAACTTATGAATTCGGATTAGAGACCATATACGAAATTTCATCCCTCTAGCTCCAAGCACTTTTGAAATTTCATATTCACAGGCAAAGCGATAGACTTATACATATTCCAAAATTTATTTCCTACATTCGATGATCACAGTAGTTATCCTCTTTCTTCTAACAAGTCTTAAGGCGTGACAGACATATGTGATCATACGAATGGAGAAAAAAAAAAAAAAAAGCCTTGCAAGCTTTCTAAAAAGTAAACTATCAATAAAATGTCATCGTGGAAACGAAATACATTGAAGAAATATTGGAAAGTATTTAATAAATTGACTGGAAAAATGAAACGTAATGCTTTTATAAGTGTGGCTCATTCGTGATATTCGAAAATAAGAATCGAAATCAATACATCGAGCTCGTTATATGCAACAACTCTTTTAAAAATAATTGTTTTCAAATAGTAGATATATTTTTCTTTTTTTCGAAAGTAATCGAAATGTCCTCTATTAGAAGACAGAAAATGAAGTCGATGACATTCAATCCAAAATTTCGCACAATTATCTTTGTGTGTAAAGAAGTTAGAGAATACAAAGATTTAACATACGCTTGTGCTGGAATATGACCTTCTAAAACATTAAGACTGGATTTGACCTTCAATGAAATCAAGATGGAATTTTTTCTTCGATGAAATCAAATCGGAATAAGTTCGTCGATGCAAACAGAACTCCAACATTTGATTAGAAAACTGAGCCTCTGTTTACTTGTCCTTAAGTTAAAACATACTCAATTTAAATAACCCAAAAAGAGTATTGGAGAAAATGCCTTTTTTTATTTGAAAGCATTATTGTTCTTTTAAAATCAAAAATAGGTGCGTAACGTTGAAGGAAAGAATTACTTTAATAGAGATGAAACGCTGAAATTTCAAAAGTTTTTCATTTCATGACCCATTAAATTAACTTCGAAATGTCAAAGATTTCTTATTCCATTATTCCTCCTCAATAGACGTTCCTTAGTCTAGTCAATTTTGAATGACATTAAATCCGCCGCATCGGTATCTATACGAAATATAAAAAAGAAGGAATGTGATGAAAAGCCCATACGGAAACGCATTTATTATGTGATGGCGTTTCATGCCTAAAAGTAAAAAAAGTGATTATCGTGCTTTCAATTTGGCGACTTAAGTGTTTCGAACAGCCCAAATTTAGCATTTGTGGTCGACACCCAAACTTAATGTCCACTCTGGTTCCACAAAAAGCAACGCCCAGAATAAAGCCATCCGAGCCAAGATAAAGCAGTTTTCTTTTCAGCCAAAAAACAGCCGGTCATCATCAAAAAGAATTTAGTTGTATGGATTCTCTCTCATGAAGATGTTTTGGTTGTTCTCCCTTGGCAGACTTTTTCAGTTTTTACTCCCCGAAAAAAGAAAGAAACGCGGCGCACATTGACCGGCTGCGAGTTTTAATGTGTTTGGCAATAATTCCTCAACCTGGGAGAGCAAACATCGGAATAAGACGACCAAAAAAAAAGCAAAGTCCAAAAAAGAAAGTCGTGACTGCGCTCTGTTAAAAGGGTCTTTGTTCCTGTAACAATCAAATTCGTGATGAAGTCATTAGTACTGGCGAAACGAGAGAGATGTAAAGCTACCGACTTCTGTTAGACCACCATTTCGAGTCGGAAAAGAACGTTTTATGCGCAGTTTAGTCTGCATCAGACAGGGATAATTTTGTGTTTAGTTGATATATTGGAGTATCATCGTTTTTATTGGAGATGTTCGCGGCTGAAATTGAAACATAGGGAATTATAACAAAATCGCATTTCTGGTAAAACCTGACTTTCTTTTGAACTCGTCTTTATCTGATTACACTAAGAAATAATGTGGCAATTTAAATTGAAGAATAAATTTTAAAATAGCTGGAAACAATTAAATTCGAAATTAAAAAAAATGTTTATATAAATTTTAATGATTTGTTTATATTCTTAGAATATTTTAATGAGATTTATTTCATTAATTTAATACAAAATATTGCTAAATTTAACTCTTAAGTGTTATGAATTCTAATTTTTACTTTCTTGTACACGTAGTTTAGATAAAGTATAGTAATCGTCAAAAAATTTAGACACGATGTTTTGAAGAATCTCCACGTCTCCGACCACCTTAAGTTCGAAAAACATGGTTCTGGTAAATGTCCGTCAGTACTCAAGTAACTCTTCAAAACCTCAAAAAAAGCTTTGATCTAGACGGTTGGAATTTGACATACGGTCTTTTATACCAAATTTTTAGATTTCTCTCAAATTTTAAATCAAATATGTTCCAAGAAAGTCCGTCTGTCTGAATATAAGTTAACATGATAATTACAAAACGAAGTAGATAGATAAAATTCGGTGTACAGATTTACATCTATAGTGTAGAAGTAGATAGCCATGTCCAACTACGAGTTAACTATCTATTGGTCTGTGCTTTCAGAAACAAGTAAACGCGATAGTTCAAAAACGCAATGATTTAAATATATCAAATTTGATATAGAATTTTGTGACTGTGTAATTTGATGTTATATTTTTGTTTCAATCGGTTGAGAAAAACGAGAAAACACCAATTCGACTTTTGGATAACATATGCCAGGGATTAATCTCCAAAACACTCGCCAAGACCGACACGATAAACAATCATACCTCTGTAGAAATATGCTCTAATCATTCAATAATAATTGAAATGAAATATGCTTTTTTTCCCCACATAAGTCTTTAAACATGGTAATTCATATCAATATATAAATTTAAATATATGTCTCTATGCAAACGCATACTCATCTGGAAAATATGATTGAATATTTCTTTGTAGAAATGTTGGCTAATTATTTGTCAACAATTGTGACGAAAATGATTCTTTTGAATCGCATGTATCAGCTTTAGCAATACTGAATTTATATATGTGTAAAAATGCCTGAGCCAGAAAAATACAACAGAATGCATCCTTGTTTGCCAACTCACACATTTACTAAGTCATATTTTATCGTAAATTTCACGACATGGGATTTAAAGTTGCCAGACCACCAGCAACTTTAAATTTTTAACTAAATGCATTCGGTAGAACGATGCAACCGAATACTTCCTTATAAAAATACGCACTATTGTTTATTAAATATCTGTAAGATACAGCTTCTCTCTGATTTTTTTTTTTGAGAAAATATTTAGATACGAATCACATACTGATAACATGTGAATATTTTTTCAATCTTACCTACATATGAACTGGTCATTTATATTTAAAAAATCATGAATGTACTTAGTTTAACCAGAAATTCGAAACAATCTGTTATATTATAGTATTCATTTTACAGTTTATCTATCATTACTTAGATTTTTGAACTGACAATCAGTTTTACCATGGTGAAATTGGATCTGAGGTAGCGCTATATGACATTGTCAGCATGAGAGCAGATAGGAAGAGGCTCTAATAGTTAGTTAAAAATGTTGTTTTTTTGTGTATAATCGCGTTTTTTCAGGAAATACCCCTATATAGATAAACTTAAAAAGCAAAAATATTACATATAAATACATAAGTAAAAAGAACTACGCAAAAAGCGTGACTCGAACCGAGGATCTGCAATACAAGCATAATTCATGTTGTCCTGACCGCTATATTGCACTGCCCACACTTTAATGCGGAAGTTGGATATACTTATTTTAATAGTTAGTAATAAAAAAAATGTGTGTGTGTTTAAAATCGTGTTTTTTTCAGGAAAACGCCTATATAGATAAACTTAAGAAGAAAAACCTTATCTAAATATAATCTTATCTATATCCCGTTTCCGATATATAAGAAATAATTCTATACGAGAATTGCAGGTTTAAACCTACAAGATAATTGTGAGAAGAATTGCTCTTTTTATATCATGTGATCATTCACAACAGCATATAAATCTAAATTTCTCTTTCTTAATAAAATACATCCAGCAAGATGTAGATATATGCGCTATAGACATAGTATGTGCTTTAAGTTTTTTAACATATTATTGTGATTAAAAAATGTATCTGCTCTAATTTTTTAAACATATTATTGTGATTAAAAATTGTAACCAGAATTTTTTTTTTTTTTATCACGTAAGCTTTTATACGGGACAGTTATCACAAATATATATTTGGGTAAAGCGGAATTGGCAGAAAAATGCCAAGAAATGCAATTTATAAAAATATACGTTGATTTTTATTTTTAAATATATTTAAAATGTCGTTTCCATCATATAAACTTTTTAATACGTTATAGTTAGAAACAATTCATCATTTAAATTTATACCTTTGTGTAAAAATGCATTCTACAGAAAAATGCAACGGAATACCACCCTGTTTACCGAATTGCGCACTTCCCAGTCGAGGATTACATTAAAAACTGCCGTAAATTTCACAAGTGAGCAATTGCAGATACGAATCTTCGAACCATTTCATCCAACCAAACACCTTCCCCAATTCAAGATTCATGACTTGCGCAGACCCTCCACCGGCGGAGGGGTGTACAATATCGATAAGGTCACAAAACTCCTCTTATCGATGATAGGGATCAAGTGCTACTTTTTTTATATTTGTGTCTGGGCAATGAGGCAGGTACAATGGACTCTTTTAGAAGGCTATTGAATGGATGGCAAATTTTATGAACTGCAGCGGAGAAACTTTTCAGTCAAACTTTAATGTGAAATTAGGTGTCACCGAATACGGTACGGAATCGCCTCCGTGACGACGTGTTGTGCCGCTTAAATTGAATTTTGGTGGCACAATGGAGAAACTAAGTGTGCCCTTTTTAGTTGTTTTCTTGCTTTTGTATTTTTGTGTTTTGTATAGCGAGATATAAATGCTTTTGTTAAAGGACAAGGGAAAATATTTGGAATGCCTTAGTGTGAGAAATTGTTTGGTGTTGTGATTTTGTATTAGAAGTTTCATTTATTGCAATACATTTTAACTTTTCTCTTGTCTCGATGCGATCTGTTTACAAGTGAGAATAAAACGCAATTCTGATTGCAAAAATGCATATGTAAGCAATTAGAAAATAGTTAATTATGGCGAAAAATTGAATTCGATGACTCTTGGTTTCAAATTAAAAAGAATGTATTAAATCAAGACAATAAGAGAAGAATAAAATGCTTTCCGTAAAATTCTTTTTTTTGGGGAGGGGGGGGTAATATGGAGTATACAAAGCGAGTAAGTATTCTAATTCTTTTAAACTAATGATAATAAGAAAATAATTCTTTGTTTAAAAAAATTGCAATTACGTTTATCTGTCTAGAGGTCGTTTTCTTTGTGGTTTTTTTTGGAGGGGGGGGGGAGGGGTAATATGGAGTATACAAAACCGAGAAAGTATACTAAATTTTTAAACTAATGATAATAAGAAAATAATTCTTTATGTCTAAAAAAGTTGTAATCACGTTTATCTGCCCAGAGATAGTTTCCTTTTTTTCGAATACAATAAATTTACAATGGAATAAATGAAACAATTAAAAATCCATATATGATTTTCAAAATAGTACATGTCTTCCGAATTTTTGACGAAATCCTTTATATTATTCTGCCTGCCCTTATTTTTTACACTTCAAATCAACGAACTACATTGATTGCCGTAAGGGCTCATGTTACAACATAAGAAAGACTATAAAATCTGATGGTTAGGCATATCATCAACATGTAGTGGGCTGTCAGGAATAAAGACATCCAAAAGATCTAAGCATTGCAACCTTGCAGGGCTTGCACAAAAAACTACCATCACTTTTCTTTGAAAAAAAAATCAATAAAGCAATAACATCGCAATTAAAGAAATTTAATATTATCAATCTTCTCTATCAAAAAAGGACCAGAGATCTCATCATCTCCTTCATGCCTAAGACATCATCATAGCTTTGTCATATTGACTTGAATCTGAACCAAATTTGCCGAAATACCAATATGTAAAATTTAACTTTTCTTCTCTTCATTTTTTCCTCGATTATTTTAGTAATATGTTACCTATTAAGTAAATCAACTATTTATGCTTGCACAAACTAATTAATCTCATAGACATTTCATTACTCTATCCACTTATTATGTCCGGAGGTTAAGTACCCTGAGTTCAAGAACTCTGACACTCATCTTAAATTGGTAAACTATTTTGATAAAATTTGATAGATGGTTTTTATCCCCAGAACTACTTGATCCTTGTCAAGCTTTCAATCAAATCTGAAAATTGGTTGATTATTTGGCAGTTTATTTTTCTTGTATAAATGAATTTGAATACCCATAAAATTCAACAAGCTTGATAGCTTTTTTACCTCTGTGAATTGTAGGGGCAAAAATTATTCTATGATACAATACAAATATATTGTATTGTATGGTAGAATACAAATATATTGTATTGTATGGTAGAATACAAATATATGGGTACAGCTATACCATACAAAAGTTACTGTATGGTATATCTGTACCATCAATCACAGAAGAGGAGTATCTTCTACAATCAATTTTTGTTGGAGATGCAATTGATTCAGATACATTAATTAAAATCTTAAAGATTTTAAGACAATTCTGAAAACCCAGGGCCAAATTAGGATGCATGGTGAAAAGGGGAACTTTGGCAATGCGAGTTTTTTGATCCCCCTTTCTTTTCAGATTTTAAAATCACATATGTTTCTTTGATTTTAATTGAAAATCTATATAAACTGTTTTTAAGTAATAAATATTACAACAAACGGCAACGGGCTCATCATTTAAATGCAGCCCCTTCCTTAAGAAAGGGCGCTTCAATAAGAAAATTTAAATTATTTATAATTAAATTCAAAGCGAATTTCGAAGCATGAAAAAAGTATTTGATTTTAATTTTAATCGAATTCATGGTCCTTGTTGGAAAGATGAAATCGTAAAATATGATTTTTCTGAAAATACCACAAAATATAATAAATAAATAAAATTCCGAGTCCTTGATGCTTTTCAATGTTCAAGAAATCTATTTTTGCTTTCTTACTTGATAAACCAGTTCTGAATGCCTAACGAACTAATTTATAAAAGGCATTTATGGATCTCATTTCATATTTTACATTCCTGGAGGAACATTTGAAGTATTTTTACACTGAAGATCCTTCTCTTACAAGCAAATCCGTTGATTGGTTCTTATTCCCCGAACCTTAATCCATGCGATTTTTCTGGCCAAAAAGGTGAACATCATTGATCATAAAGGCTAACTATTCTATCAATGATATGAAAAACATCTTATAATTCGGTTTTTGTTTGCTCCGTTTCATTACTTGAGGTAATGGATAATTTAAGATCATTGTCTTGCGATTACTATCAGTTTCCAAATGACATCTGATGCTCGAGGGCTGTTTGTCGCTAATATTTGGTACAAGAAACCACGTTAACGAAAATTCTTTACAGAATTACTTAAATAATTGCCTTAATGCAATTATTCATCATTAAAAAAGAACATCAACTCTTTTCTTGATCACCATACATTTGTATTAAGTGACTTGACAAATGATTGACTACTAAAGCTGGATTATTATATACTGGGGATACTTGGTAAAAATTCAACAAACATTTCTGATAGAATTTAAATAGTTTTCATATTATAAGTTCTCATCCATTAAAAAATCCATTAATCCTTTTCTCGATTTTGTATACATTGATATTAAACGGCTTAAGTAAATAAATGATATTTTTAAAGTTAAAACTTTTAATTTGAAACTTCACGTAATGGTCACAAGTGGGAATGGAATGCAATAATACTGGGGTTATTCGGTATTCATATATAAAAATAGGTATGAAAATCATCATACCTTATAACATTTCATTGATAATTGTTGTAAATTACTTTAAATTGACTTTCTTATTACCTTTATTGATGGTGTTTTATACGTATTTTACCACGGTAGGAGCAAGACAGTTTTACACAATAAGGAACTTATGAACACAGTCAAATTTTTAATTTATTTAAGAACGCTTATTTTAAACCTTTTATGACAGAATGAATTTTATAAGATGACTCTAGGACGGAAGATGACTATCGGGCACTTGGTGAAACTTAACGAAGAAACGAAGTTTAACGACCAACATTTCAGTGTTATGGTTATAGCAAAATTTTCACACTGTAATAGGGTAACAAGAATGTTCTTCATCTGGAAAAGAGTCGCCAGTAGAAAAAAATTTAAGAATTTCTGTTTTAGAGACTTTTTATGCACTAATGTACTGTACTGTGTAAATACAGTGCGAAAGACAAGCTCAGAATTCATAGCATTTTCGTCGAGATATGACGCTTAACGATCAGTTCAGTTATAGATTTATAAAGTTTCTCCCAACAAAGATAGTTACGAAAACTAATAAAAGTAAGCGGTAACAGGTGTCTCAGTTAAAATGCCTCCCCCTTCAATGACTTTAGGAAACACGAAATTCGTTAAAAATGGATATCACCTTTTGCAGGGAAGGCCACAGTCATTTTCTTAGGCAGATCATGTTGGCAAATGATCGTCCACGCACCGTGAAGCCCTTTTGTGAAATCTTACTGTTCTCTTGTGGTCGTCCAGGTATCTATCAAGTCTCAAAGTTAGAAATAAGGGGAAATTCTTGGCTCTTGATGGGAACGTTCTCTGTGAGGCCGAATTTTTCTTTTAAATTCTACTTAGTGAAAATGAAAAATAAAAATGCAAAAGTATTTAACTGCAGTCTTTGTTAATTTAAATTTTAAATATAAAGTACTATGTGCTGGATTATTTGTATTTCGATTGCAGTATTAAAAATTCGGATTTGTTGATTTCAATTTATTTTATTTAGATAGATTATTATTATTTCCTATGCGTATTCCTGACTTAAATAGATGAATTAATAGATTGAATAAGTCAGTTGAATTTAAAAACTTTTTAAGAGGAACTTATAAACATCGAGTATAATACAGAACAACATACGAGTGAAATCTCCCTATTTATATACAGTATAATTTTGTATATTTTCGGCAGGGAACATCGTTTGTTATTAAAATGCGTTTTTAAAGGCATTTTTTAATCATTCAGCTATTTTGTTAATCTGATAATCTTTTGATCTGATATTGGTGTGATTACTCAGATTACTATATTCATAAATTTATAAACCCATGAGATAAAAGGTTTCTTGCTCTTGCTTTCTATGATCAAGATTTTTTTTTAAAAAAATTAACTTTATTATTTACTATTATTATTAGTTTTGAAGTTGGCGTAGAGAGGATAAGTGGCGCCAGGGGCATAACATTATTTTTCGCTCCCTCATAATATTTGTTTATAAAAAAATGAGTGAAACCCTAATGTCTTGCTCCCATGGTCTACCCTACGACAAGCACATGGAGCATCTATGCCTCTTTTATCCTCCAGTTAATACTGTGGAGTTGTGGCCTTTTTTATGCTATTATTTAACTATTGCGAATGATTAACGATGCGTTGAGTTAATTCTTGTTTTCTGCTGACTAATAACTATTCGTGAAAACTTTATGTATATAACTAGGGAGCTTTGCTTCCCTGTACCTTTCACTCGCTTGTCCTCAGGTTATAGTGGGTTTCCTCAGAGATTGATTCCATCCAATATCTAAATATTTATTCAATTTTTCATGCTTTTTCGTCAACGATCAGCTTTTCGCTTGGTCTTTCTTCGCATTTTTTTCTTCATCTGATATAGCTGAACGCCCAATTTCTATTTAAAAAATTAATAATCCAGGGTTAACATGTGTAACCAGCAAGCAACCTTAATTATGTGTTAACCTTAGTAATTATGTGTTAACATTCACATAATTGCTAACTAAAAGAGGAAAAATTCCCGTTATTCGAAAAAATAACAAAAGGAAAACTATTTAGTACTGTTCCCACAAATGGTATGTCTAAAAGTAAAACTAACAAATAATATTGTTTTAAAATAATTTGCTGTTAATTTAACGTTAATTTTAAGATATATTTTTCTTTTTTCAATTCCTACTATTAGCTCTGTCTCTCTCTCTCTATATATATATATCTTGTTCAAATTTTCAATCGTTAATAAAATACTTTTTATTTATCCACTCAAGTTCAAATACATTTTTTAAACTTCTAGTGGATGACACCTGATGTTAATACAGTTTTTTTCAAATATTAATTAATTAATTAAATTTGTCCAGTAATTTCTATTTGATCGCCAAAGTCGCCAAGTCTGTCTCCATATCGCCAAATGGTCGCCAAGTTTATCATCAATTTTGTAATTATTTAATAAAAAGTAACTAAAATAAATAAAAAATTGTTGACCTAAGTAGGAATTAACTTTAAGAATTTCGTTTTATATATTACTTGTTTTTTCATCATTTCGTCGTCAAATACTATACAGGGTGTTTCAGTGAACCGTTTCAGAACTTCTAAGAGGGGTAGCGTACATCCTGACAACTCGAAATCATAGAGCAATGTGGGGTCGGAAATGCTTTCCTGAAGCGGTGTTGTACATAGAAGCACCATAAATTAAAGAGACCATAAATAAGAAATCGTTTAATGAAAAGAAGCAAAAGGTACATGGATTAAAGTAAGTGTTCGAAGTTTCTTCCACGGGCTACAATGCACGCCTCACATCTCCGACGCATGGACATCCGAACATTCTGGAATACTCCAGGCAATCTCGAATCTCTCCGGCAGCTACTGCGATTCTTGCAAAGAGCTCCTTAGCAGTGTCAACAGGGGTGTCATAAACTAGCGATTTCATATGACGCCAGAAATAAAAATCAAGACATGATAAGTCGGGTGATCGAGCAGGCCAACGCACGGAACCCCCACGTCCGATCCACCGTTGACCAAATGTGACATCCAGGTAGTTACGAACATCTCCGCTATAATGGACAGGAGCTCCATCGTGTTGGAACCACATTGTCTGTTGCATCGATGTAGAAATCTGTTCATCTCTCAAAAGTTGTGGCAATACTTGCTGCAGAAAGAGCAAGTACGTAGGTCCGGTTAGACGACCCGGTAACAGGTAAGGTCCGATGAGGTGATCTCCCACAATATCAGCCCATACATTGACCGAAAATCGATTCTGTGCTGCACGGCGTCATATTGCATGCGGGTTCCCGACCGCCCAGATATGGTCGTTATGCATGTTGAAAATTCCTTCCCTTGTGAAGGATGCCTCATCTGAAAACAACACTTAAGCAGAAAAAGTGGATTTGTAGCACATTTTCCAGGTACCACTGTGCGAAAGCAATACGAGGTACATAATCCTCCGGTTTCTGTGTTCGGACACGCTGCATGTCTTCTGCTCGGAGAATCCTCCAGACGCTGCAATGGGAAACCCCGACTGCCTTTGCTACACTTCGTGTACTCGTTCTTGGCTTCCCCTGTACATGCTGCAGCACATTCTGTTCGACGTCTGCAGTCCGTGTTGTTCTTACCCTGTCCCTGTGAGCTCTTTCTAATGAACCTGTCTCAGCTAACCTCTGGTATAGTCTTGCAAAGAAATTATGACTGGGAATACGCCTCGTCGGATATCGTTCCGCGTACAAACGCTGTGCGGCTGACCCACTACAATTTGCAGCCCCGTACGCCAAATGCATATCGGCTAACTCTGCGATCGTGTAATCATCCATCCTACTAACTTGGCGTTCTTGTGCGAAATGAAGATTCCCTGCACGAAAGCTCGGACTTTTCGCACAACGCCATCTACCGCATCAGGAAAGCATTTCTGACTGCCCATGGGTATATGATTTTGGTTCATCAGGATGTACCCTACCCCTCTTAGAAGTTCTGAAACGGTTCACTGAAACACCCTGTATAAATATTTACAACGACGAAATAATAATTTTCGTTAACTATTTCAAACAATACTGGCAAAACGAATCACAAATGTCATGGATCAGGTGACTCGTTTGCTACCAATCACAAAGCGAATGAAACGCAATGCTTACTTAAAAAAAATTTATATAATAAATAGATATATGCGACTTAACGGAAAAAATAAGCTAAAAATAAATTTTGTTAAGAAAAGCCATTCGATAAAGTTTTCTCTTATGAAATATATACGTGTAAAAACGTTTTTTGTACACTAAAAATGTACTTGTATTATAATAATAATAATAAAAATAAAAAAACTTGATAGATTCAGCCAAATGATCGTTAACATCCTTTAGAAAGTGCATCGAATTGGAGTCAGAAAAATTACATCAGAAAGAAAATAAAACCCCACTTTTCCAAATAAATTCACCAAAAACAAACAAACTTTTAGATGATGAAAAAGGACAAGTTTTACAGATTTCATAC
The DNA here is from genome assembly GCA_026543865.1 of Argiope aurantia. Lineage (NCBI taxonomy): Eukaryota > Metazoa > Arthropoda > Arachnida > Araneae > Araneidae > Argiope > Argiope aurantia. The sequence goes on from JAPMOR010124814.1 coordinate 215,008, forward strand.
TTTGTTTTCTTGAACAATGCTATTCATTTCTACTTTGAAAAAAAAAGAAAAGAAAAAAGGATGAGATTCTTTTTAGTTTCCAAAAATAAAACGAAATCATAAAGGTGATCTTTCACAAAACTAACTTATTTCAACGAGACTCGAGGTCTGGTGCCTTTTTCAAAAATACCCATCAAAAATGAACGAGGAAGATATAAAAAATATATATATATATATCTTGAAAAACGTGAGCCAACACTCCGCCCAGGGTCAAAGTGTCAAAAGTATTCCAACGCTTCAGACATGGAACCCCTTCAGTTACAATTATTGTCTGTGTCACAATGTGAAGTTAAATATGTCTTCTGTTATGAGGAAGTGCAAGCGAGAATCCAGAAAGAACAGTAAGTTTTTGCCTTTCGTTGCTGTTGTTGTTGCATTCCTGGCTTCTTTTTCGTTCCGCCCATGCGTTCGTTGCGCAAGCCGGCTGCTCGAGAGGAGCGTGGATGCGCATAAAATTGGAATGAGAATGGATCAGTTGTAAACTATCATAAAAGATGCGATGAAAGAAGAAATTAATGCCCTGGCCATAGAAATATGTTGCTTGCAGCTGAAAGAAACTTACTTTCTTGTCATGTATTTCAAAAGGAAAAGCTGGATGGATTGGTGGCGGTTTTCTTAATGTCTGTTTTTCTTCTTCTATTTTTCTTTCTCTTTACTTTCTAGTTTTCTTTTTCTTTTGATGATTAGAATATTTTCTCGTGTACAAAGAGTCTCGTATTCTAATCATCAAAAGAAAAAAAGTCGAACTCGAGATTTTGATGAATTTTTACGTACCTTTCTGAGTCAGAATGTTTATCTGTCTGTGAATACAACTCAAAAACCCTTCGAGTTAGACGGTTGGTTTCTACATCAAACTTAAAAGTTCTATGAAATTTTGAATGAAAAACATTCTAAAGATGTCTGTCTACTGGGTTGTTCAACTACAAACGAAGCGATAACTACAAAACGAAGAAAGCTAGAGCGATAAAATTTGATATAAAGGCAACATTTAAAATATAGAATTTTTATCAGACTTTGAGCCAATTTAGTCACGGGTTTTATTATTTGTCAGTTTGCATTTTCACAAGCGTATAAACTGCAGGAGAAATTCATTAAAAATTCACTGAATTACCAATTCAAATATTCAAACGCAATGAATTACATAAATGAAATTGGTGTATTTATCTATTAACTGCATGCCAGCGATTAATCACTTCCAAAATTCAACTCGCGATTGCATTATAATAAACTCTTTCTTAAATATTGTTTGCAGCGGCATAAGATTAATGACATAGATGTATGTTTATTAGAGAGTAAGCGAGAAATTTTCGGGAAGACCATTTTAACTGGTTAGTTTTCAAGTATACCAAGTACACAAAGAGAAAGTAATGTAATTGTCAAAAAACATTCGAAATCGAGATTTTGACGAAATTGAGTAGACTTCCTAAAGTCTAATAATAATAATAATAATAATAATAATAATAATAAATTCGCCTGTCTGTGAACAAAAGGATTCAAAAACTGTGTGAGCTAAATGGATGAAAACTTGGTATATGATTTTTACACCAAATTTCTAGATTTATATCAATTTATGAATGAAATCCATGAAAAGGAGTCTGACCGATTGTCTGATTACAAAAGAACCCAATAAATACAAAACGTAAAAATCTAGACGGATAAAATTTATAACACAGATTTAGCATCTGAAGTGTAGATCATATTAAATTTGGAACAAAATTATCAAAGAATAGATTTTGTGATCCATCAAACAGTTGTCTGTCGGTATGTACTTTCGCATGCATGTGATCACAATAATTCAAAATTCAATTATTTAAATGTATTAACTTTGTTGTATCACCTTGTGGACGCAGTTGTAGTTCTATATCAAATTTTGGTTTCAATCGGCCAAAAAAAATAAAAATGCTCCAAAAATACATATTTAGTTTTTTTTAAATTGAAATAAAAGTTAGTGCTAGTAATTAATCGCGGAAACAGAGGGGAAAAAAAGAAGAAAGAAATCATCAAAAATTGCTCGCTGTATACAGTAAAAAAATGTTACATTCAAATTATAGATCATTCTTTCACAACTAATATTCGCCGATGGTAAACATTCAATACACAATAACTATACAGTCCAAAAATATCTCGCACATAAAATTGTAGCCTTTTCTACAAAATTGCCTTTTTTTTCTTGTATTTTACGAACTTAAAAATCTTAACTTGGTCTTTTAATAGAGATTTATGGAATTTATGACTGATTGCGAGTTTCAAGAATTATGGGACCCTATAAGGGAAAAAAATCGTTCAAAAACGTTCAATTCGCTATTTTTATCAGTGAATTAATCAAAGGAAATAAATACATCAATAAAAAATGCAGTGCAACAGTAATGGAATACAAAATTACAATAGCGTAACAACACATTTATATAAATAACATTATGCGAAGCGCATATAACTGAAGATTGTATGTCCTTTAAATACTTACTTTAATCACTTGCTCTATAATGACGTGCTATGCATGAATTAGTCACACGCTTCTGCCAATTAATTTTTAGTTCAAGTGGTTGAAAACTGCAAAGGCTAGTAGTTGACACTACGTTCTACCTGTCATTGTATTTGTCATGCTACGTGCGACTTATTAAGTTGTTTTTAGGCAATTATATTGTTGTGTTTTAAATTTATATTAATTACACCTCGTTATGCATTTTATCTAGTGTATCCTTTTCTTTTAATTAAATTTCTGTCTAAGAGCCTTCTGTAGAAGTGGCCTTTTCTGTTTGTGATTTCAAGCTCTGTTACTTTTCTGTTTATTTCATTTTTCCTTTAAAGGGCTACAATGATCTCTTGGGGACACCCTGCATAAGACGAGGAATTTTGTTCTAGAGGTATTATTCCGCATAATATAATTTTGGGTTTTCTCCGATAGAGGTCTGTATATGTTAGAAAAAATTAATACAAAGAGGAAATGAAGCAATGACTGCGAGGCAAGTGGAAGAGTATAGATACCGCGGGTACCAAACATAAAGGGTCCCCGAAGACAAAGCTTCAGTGCGTTTATGTAACTTTTTAATGCTAAATTTAATGAAGGGATGCAAAATAATATCACACCTTCCCCATGATTTGCATTTGCTGAAACACTAATAATGACTTTGGAAGAATTATACATCTGTGCTAATTACTCTCGTTACGCCACTGTAAAGTGGTCAGCATCAGTGGCGGTGACATTGAAAACAGCAACGAAGTGATAAAACACTGTTGACAAATCTTTTTTCCAATGGTGAATGACTTGACTTGCCCGAGGTCGTACTTGAGGAAGTCTGGCAGGTCCAATATGTATGGATAATTGACTTCCCTGGAATACATTGGATACTGGTCCGCATTTGGGCATCGCTTTCAGTCTAACTGTAGTGAACAAATCATTAAATTATTAGAGGGCATATTGACTTTAGTGTAGACTTAGAAAGTAGTCATAGAGACAATAATATTCTTCTTCCGATACATATTCTTCGATCATGTCTTGCACAAGATCATTGGTGAATCTAACTATAATAAGGCATACAAACCAAATACAAAAGATACAGATGCATCAACAACTACATGTATTAGTGAAATTATCGGAATGGTAATTAGAAGCTATCTAAAGATAAATTGAAAAAGTGGAAGAAACTGATATATCATTAAATGTTACCCAATATCCTTAAATCTATGACTTTTAAAGGTACTGAACAATTAGATAAATATGGGACATCAGTATCTATAAACACTGTTCATACGAACTTTGCTACTATACTAATATATCTGAAAAGAGGATAATTTGAGCTACCAGTAAACAAAGGTGAAACTAACTATATTACGGCATACAAATTATGCACAAAAATTACGAGTACACCAACAAATATGTGTAACTAACGAACTGGTAGCTGGGAAGTGGAAGGGAATAATATATATAATTGAACAAAATCCCTTACCCCTTTCTCTCGAGTTTAGAACTTTTAAGATTATGGAAAATGATATGGATGGATATGAAACAAAAGGACTAATGCGATAATTATATATACTGTTTATACTAATTTTGATACTATACTAATGTATCTGAAGAAAGGATAGTTTCTACCTACCAGTAAACAAAGCTATATTGGTGAAACGAACTACAATATGGCATACAAACTATGCAAAAAATATACGAGTTCACCAGCAAGTACGTATAAATAACGAAATGGTAATTAGTGATATCCATATACAAGCAGGTAAGGGGAAGGGATTAATATATCATTGAATGAAATCCCTTGCCTTCTCCCCGAGTTTAGAACTTTTAAGATTATGAAACGTTGAATGGATATGAATTAAAGGCGCTAAGGCAATAATTATATATACTAATTTTGATGCTGTACTAAGGTATCTGAAGAGAGGGTAATTTGAGCAATTAGTAAACTAAGCTATATTGGTGAAACTAACTACAATATGGCGTACAAAATATGCACAAAAAATACATCAGCGAATATGTATAACTGATGAAATGGTAATAATTAGAGCTATCCACATGTAAAAAAAGGTAGGGGAAGGGACTAATATATAATTGAATAAAATCCCGTGTCCCCCCCCCCGAGTCTAGAACTTTTAAGATTATTGAATAGATGGTTGCATATGAAACAAAGGGACTAATGCAATTATTATATACTAATTTTGATACTAGTGTATCGGAAGTATCAAATGAAGGATTATGTAATTTTAATCATGAAGTGAGGGTATTTTGAGTGACGCACAAATAAGCTATTGAGGCGAAGAAAGCAAGGAATAAAATTCTAGCTTTTCGGTATTGCGACATTGTAGTATTAGCGAAAGTAAATCTGTATAGTAAATTTTATCTGTCATCAGTAAAGAAGTTTTTATAAACAACATTCATCATTTTTTGCCGTCTAAAAATTTTTCGACACACATACATCAAAGAAAGAAAAACGATTATTCCAAATGATCTTCTTACCAGAATTAATTTTTAACTAATAATTTCTGTTAATCAGGTCACACGTATTATACATATCAATTTTTTCCTTATCACTAGTGGTCAGCAGAAAACAGTTTACTTCAACGCTTCATTTATCATTCGCAACCGTTTCTGAAACAGAAGGCAGAACATCACAAGTTGGTATCTACTACAAGATCTGACATTTCATCGCTCCCGTCAGTAAAGAAAAGTGCGAAAAGAAAATAACGGAAGAGACTTCCTTTTTAAATGTACGAAACAAAACACCTCGTCCATCTTCTGTTGAATTACCATCTGCATCTATTGACAATTCCCAACTCTTTTCAATATTAACGTTATCCCATTTCATTCTAGGCATACTCTTCTTTACTACAATAGATGAGCCTCTTTGACTTCGTACACGGAAATGTAAATTCACTTGCTTCGGAGTGACATTTAGATAATTACTTAGATAGATTCAATAGCATCAGCTGCGTTGGCAACGGTCAAGAGGAAATGGGGATGAAAGAACTGACCTCTATTAGATGGATAATGGACATTTGCTGCAGCACTTGGCAGATGATTCTTTAAAACGCAAAAAGGCGTAGATTTCTTTTGTAATTGCTAATGGATGGTAAACAAAATTATTTATTCTCGAGTCAAAAACCAGTTAAAATAGGTGACAACGAAACGGATGCATGTAAAAATTTTGAACTTATTCCTTATTATTGATCTTACTCATAATCATTAGTATGTTTTGTTGAGTTATATTTTAACGTAGAACTTAAACTTTCTTACAACATTTTTTTGGCTACTGATTTTGATCTTTTTGGCTACCACTTTCTTAACCAGAATTATAATTTTACAGGAGTATCTAACTTTTTCTCCTCGTCATATTTATTTTTTTTTGGCAAATATTTGGCATAAAAACTATCTATACTTATAATAAAGCTCAGTGTGTGTGTGTGTGTGTGTGTGTGTGTGTGTGTGTGTGTGTGTGTG
>JAPMOR010124814.1:220997-309851 GCA_026543865.1 Argiope aurantia
TGTGTGTGTGTGTGTGTGTGTGTGTGTGTGTGTGTGTGTGTGTGTGTATGTGTGTGTGTTAGCGTTAGCGTTAGCGCTGTACAGGTCAGACCATTCAACCTACAGCCAACAAATTTGGCACGTGTATACCTTGGAGACCGGGAATGTGCACCTCGGGATTATATTTTCGAATTTTAAATTAGAATTTTATTTATTTAAAAATTAAGCCAAATTTTGGCTTGTTTCTGGTATAACTTCCGAAAATATTACCGCACAAAAAAGATATTTACATCAAGTTAAGGATAAAAAATTTATCTTTTAAATGATACCAATGTTTTAACCTTAAAATTAAATTTCTATTTTTAATGAATTTTTAAATAAATATTTTAACTATATTTTTCTACAATTTTTTTCGTACAAAATAAAAATAAAGTTTAAGCTGCACGAGCAGGTTTCGCATTCATGGGAAAAAATTAGCTTTTTTTAAAGTGTTGCCATCACATTGATTAAAGCTCCAATTAAAAATAAATTAAATCTTTTTGGAAATGAAATATGCAAAAATATAATTTTCGGCACGTGTCTGAAGGAGATGAAACAAATAAGAAATATTATTTTTTCTAAAAAATAAATTCAAGAAAAATTATTTTATGATTCTTTTACACTCTCTATATTTTTAATCCAATAAATCAGTTTTATTTTAAGGCAAGTTTTGTTTAATATGAACAGGATATCCATTCGAATCAGGGCCACACAGCTAATTTTTAAACCTTTAGTAAGACACAGATCTGCTAAAATGGTCTAAATTTAAAATGATTATATTTTATGTAACTTGATTCAATAAATGCTCTAATAAATAACGAATTTTTGATTTTACATAAAGCTTCTGCTGTGGAAATCACGATTAACAAAATGTTCTTGAAACACTAATATTTTAATTAAAAAAGTTAATTTCCAATCAACTAAATCAATCACTTAAACTAACTGATCTATGAAAATTTGAATAACACTATTCAATAAAAAAAAGGATAATTTTAGATTTTCCATCGATCGTTTGAAAGAAAATACTCCAATCAGCGCGCAGATTTCTCAAGATTAATTGGCCTAAGATTATGAAAATGTTGAGTTTTTCTAAATTTTTAACATTCAAAGTTTCATAAATCAGTCTTAGTTGATCGTGGGAAATAGAAACATTCATTCATTTATTTAAAATTTGGTGTGTCCAGAATATTTCTCAGGATATGATACCTTACTGCATTATATTTAGACTTCATAATTTTTTTAAATATATTTATAGGCAGGAACAAAATATTATAATTGATTTCATTTCAATCCTTTTGAAAGCAAAACTAAAAACTGAATTTTATGCTGAATCTGAGAAATTTTTGTTGAATTATTCTTTGAGATATTACATAAATTATGAAAAATATTTTGTAGTTCACATAAGACTTAAATACCGAGCGATTCTGTTTGCAATACTCATATTCAATAATAATAATAATAAATAAATAACATTAAAGATGATAAATAAAAGAAAAAGCTTGGTTTTATAAAAAAATATCTTTATATTAATTGCAATTTCACCATTTGCACTTTAAATTAAAATTGAAGTTTTACCGGAAATGACAACAAATTAGGAAAATATATATAGTAAATTGAACGAAACGATCTAAACAACAGTATAAGTTTGGTATGACTGTCAAAATTTAAAGATTAAATATGTTTTGTTTGAGAAGATATTAAGAGACAAATTATTTGAAATATTTAATTGAAAACTGTATCGAGCGGTAATACTGGCGAACCGGCTGGTCGCCAAAGGCGGCTAGTATTAAATGAAGCCACTATTGTTGACCTGCTATTTGCATACCGTGTTAATAGAAGGAATTTAATCGCATCAACTAGCTTTAATAAACTGCATCTAATGAAAACGAATAAAAGATTTTAAATTATACTTGTAGTCATTCATTGGTCATTCTTATTGGTTAATTATGCTTGCAGAGAGATGAATAACATTTATATTCACGGAAAAATAATCCAAAATCAACCATCTATTGAGGTTGCGTGGTGTTAAGTGTTTATTTTAGGACATCTTTCGAAGATGTCCCGTGGTTTTTATTCTACATTTCTTGCGTTAGGAATAAGAGGCAAGCAACTCTTAATTAAGTATAGAGGGATCATAAGCATTCATATAAAATAAAATGTGACAAAGATGGCGTAGTCTTTTTGATCATGAAGATTTTTCTCATAGCTATGTTTGCAAAGCGGCGAAAAATATATACAGTCGCTGAAAAATAACCTGAAATCAATCATTTCTTAATGTTGTGTATGTGTGCATTGTCAGGGCGGGAGTATTAAAGCTTTATTTTCGGAAATCTTTCGAAAATACCTAACGGTTTTTAATATATTTAATTAAAGGTTTCGCTTTAGGTATAAAATGTAAGTTAACTTTTATTATTTAGGGACTATAAGGATCTTTCACATAAAGCAAAATGGGGTGATGCCAACTTAATTTTGTGTTTGGGAGAACCTGTCAAGGTTTCTGGCATAACTATGTTTCCAAAGAGATGAATAATATGTATAGTTATTGAAAAAATTAACCTGAAATAATCAATTATTCCTTGAGGCTGCGAGAAGGGGGTGGGATTATTAAGGTTTCTAATTTTGGACATCTTTCAAAAATGTCTCCCAGTTTTTATTTAGGGTTTTGTAGTAGGAATGATAGACAAGCAACCTTTGATTAAATATTTCAATACCATAAGCTTTCATACAATGCAAAATGTGACAAAATCAATGTAGTCTTTCTGGATGGGAAATTCTGCCAAAGTTCTTTTCTTCTCTCTAGAGAATGTGCTGTAAAAGTTTTTTGTGTGTGATCTTTCTCAAAACAATAGGAGGAGTAGGAGGAGGAGTAAGGTGGCTATTGATGGCATGTCTGAGTAAGTCTAATGAATGATGTTTAATGCCATTAGACACGTCATTAATGAACATGTCTACATGAGTAATATGTCTAAATGAAAGCAGTAATGAGCTTTTATATAAGATACAAATTGTTTCAATCGAACCTGTGATGGAATTGAGGAAGTGGATTTTTCTTTTCATAAATAATTTAAATTACATAAATTTTAGTAGAGTACTTTTAAAATTTTCTTATTCGTGACTTCTTTTCGAGTAGCGAATAGTTCCATAACATAACAATGAAAACGTGAAATCTCAAAATGCATGAAAAATCTGTCCCCACCGCAATATTGATACCTAAATACGAAGCATTAATTTATATTAACAAAAAAAGGTTAATGAAATTCAAATAGCTCTATAATGGATAATATTGAATTTATTGAACGTTTGTTATGTTAGAATGATTTTCTTCACTAATCCATGCACATATATAATAAAAAATTAAAAAAAAATCTGATAAAGAATTTTGCGATTTCAAATGTTTTACAACATGACTCCACTTGGGACAGCAGATCAATATTTAAGAAGCCCTCTTTTGGTTACAATGTTCACTTTCGGCATTTTACTAATGTGAAAATGCTGGCATATAGAATCACTTAGAGATAATACATGAAAGGATTTTGTTAGCCTACAATGGCGACAAACTTGGCGATTGTTTAGTAACTTGACAGTAAAAAAAAAAGAAATGAAGATTCTGATCTTCAGCTCCTATCTAGATTAGGGTTAGAGATCCAGAGATTCTTCTATAAAATTTCATACCCTGTTGGAAAAATCTATTCAAATGCGAAAGGCTGAAGCGTGTCGATCAAGTGAATCCTTTCTTCAGAGTATAGATCAATGTGAGTGATGCCCCAAGTGTTGTTATGCTGTTGTTTAATCAACGATTTTCTATTTGAGTGTATGTTGTTGATTTTTGCAAGTGACTGCCTTGTATATGTTTCGGCTACATTTTACTACTTGCCTTTCGTGTTTTCTTGAAGAATAAATCGATATTATCCATTATAAAGCTTGTTGGATTTTTTGCAAGTTGCACCACTAACTATCCATAATAACATAATTATTGAAATTTTATAATTTTGACAGTTTGCTTTGAATAAGACAAAATCTTATTTTATAGACTGTGGTTTCGGAGATATGATTCCGCCATGAATGAACTTAACAAACGTCATCAAACATCTTCCTGTTAATCTGCTAATTGGAAGGAAAGGAGTCCGACTTATAAGTTTTCTTTGTCATCCTATCATTATTCAAAACGACGAGATCCCTCTCACAATAACCCTAGTCTGGTTTAAAAAAAAACAGGTTTTAATCTCATTTAACCTGTTAACCGGGTAATTAACTTATATTCGATTCATTTTGCATTGAAATATTTCGTCATACCAAGTTAACAGGTTAACTAACCTAACTGTTGAGTATAAGCTGTAAGAAAAAGCTGGACTAAGCAGAATGTTCATCACTTTATACATCTTCTGTTGCATAATTTATATGCTATTCTATCGATATTACGTAATGCGCAGATGCTAATCACTAAGCAGTATTATCTAATATCTAATTAAAATAATTAGATATATTTAATATCTAATTATGTTACAATGATACTGCTACTTTGGAATATTATATAAGCTCTTCTGCTTGAGTCATTTAGACCTTCTCCACTTTTTCTTTTTATGCCTGTTCCTTTATTTTATTTATTTTTTTTCCGACTTTTTCATTTTTTTTAGCTGTCTTTACTGAATTTGTAGATTCCTGAAAAGAGTTATATAGTTCGTTATACAGAAATTTTGATATATAGAAATCTCAATATACTGAAATACGCATTGCATGATTTTCATCATTTTGTTATTACAATCAATTATGTATAATTAATTTTTTTATGATTCAGAAGGTTTAAAATAATTTTATTTGATATTTTACTTACTTTAATAAACATTGAGAGTAACTATTGCCATGTCTTTTCAACGTACTTTCAATAATTTTATTAAGTTTAATTTATCTTTAATTTTTAAACATTTTCGTTTAGGGTTCACAAAAAAAAAAAAAAAAAAAAAAAAAAAAAAAAAAAAATTCTCACTCTCAGTTTGAAAAGGGATTCTATAAAAGAAATTAAGCATTAAATATGATTCTCCTCCAACGATTTATTGCTTTCTATATATGATTTCTAGTTTTTCGAAATTTCTATAGCAGTAAAATTCGACGAAGCAATTTTTTTTTTTATATTCAATTCATTTCCTTCTGATGAATGCAATCGGTCATCCCTTTTTAAATGAAGTATACATGACTCTTTTGGGAAAACTTTTTTTTCGATATACAGATATTGATTTTTTTTATTAGAAAACCAAGATTTCTAAACATATTTTTATAAGCATATAGAGACTTTCACGACATAGGGTTTTTAACGCGTATTAAATCTAGACAATATAGTTCGATATAAAAATTGCACAAAATATAGAAACATTTCAAGAATGGATTTAAAGGTTCTTTCGATTTTTAGATGAATCACTAGGGCAGGCACATTCCAGAAAAAGAAGCTGTTTCTCATTGGATACAAGAAAGGACAGTTCAGAGTTTCAAGTTTCTTTATGATATTTGTCTCACACAAGCAATCATTTGAAATATATTTACAATTGATTATATTCAACATTTGAAATGTTAATGTTTTAAAGATTAATTGATACAGTCGAAGTTAGCTTAAAGAGCAGCTCATATAGTCAACAAAACAGAATATAATAAAGTTACTCGTTTAATGAGCGATATTTCGTAAAACGAGTAGTGAGGAGTCGATGTGACATCTAATGATGGATTCACTTGTATCAGTCTGTGTTGAGCATTTATTTGAATAGAACCCTTATATATATGTGAAAAAGATTTGGAAGGATAGCATTGCCAAATTAATTCCGATTGGTTTGAGAAAATGCCTGTAGAGCTTTAAACAACGAGACTTTGTCTCTAGAAAGAATATGGGGATAAAAGTGGAGAACACTAACATCAATGAGATGGTGGAAGAACATATCCAGAATTTTATCAAAGAATTTATGGAGTTGCATTCGGTATCACAGTAAAATGATTCGGAAACGAATTATTCTTTTAAAGTGAGGTTCCACTGTACACCATTTTTAAATTCATATTGTGTTTTTAATATTAAATATATTTAATTTATGTTTAATGCTTTTAGAATTCAAACTTCCCAATTTTTTTTAGTGTGTTTTTAATGTTTTTAGATTCATACATTTAACTCTTTGCACTCGAATGGTGCCTCTTATTCACCATTCAAGAAGGTGCATTATTTTGACGTTTTATTTATTTTTGAATTTTGATTGTTAAAACCGCCTACAGAATGGTAAAAAGATGCAGATTCATTTTTTTCTGGGAAATTCAACTTAACACAATTGCATGTATTTACTTTTTGGTGTAATAAACAAGTCCATGTATTAGGTGTACATGTTCATTAAGTCCATCGAATTACTTTTCCTAGTGTAAAAGTTAATAAGTAAATGTCTTGCATTTTTTTATAACGCTCTTACCATTCACTACTCATGTTGTTGCTTTTTCAAGTCACTCTATAGTTGGAGTTTTTTTGTAGTATAACTTTCTTTTAATAAATAAATAAAAACTTCAGTAAATATCTTACCACAATCAAAATAGATTTCTTCCCACCTAACTCTCTTAGGATGAAAAATTCCAACAAAATAAATCATGAGAGAGAAATGATTTAGCCGGAGCCTTGCATGTCTATGGGAAATGACAGTCATTTCTCCAACTAAACGTTTTTGTTCACACCAAAACGCGAGTGTCCCGAATGAAAGTTGAAGGAAAAGAAATATTAAACCCGGTCACGAAGGAGACGAGGATGGGCGACTTTTTTTTCCCTTCCTTTAGAGAAGTCAAGGGGATCTTTTTTATCTGCTGCGTGACACAGGTTATTAGGACCCAGTTACACTCGACGTCACACCCAAATAACCAATAGGGTGGGCGGAGACGTGAAATTCAATTAGTCATTACGCATCGCTGGAGACCACAGGACAGACAACTTCTGGAAGAAAGACCGTCATTTGGATGTGGTTAACAATCTGCGCGTGCGATTTGTGAAAGTTGTGATCTATAATTTTTCCGAGAGAAAGAAATTGAAAAAAATTTTGTTTTGAAGAATTGCGATAGAATAAAGACAAATGATTAAGGAATATTATATACAATTTGTAAAACGTTAAGTAATGATTCTGTGTCATGCGAGCCGTGTCATTTGATGTGAATCTGTTCATATCGAAGAAAAAGAACTACTAGAACAAATATAAAAAGCAAGAAAGCAAACAAACTTCTGTGGGAGAAGAATTCAGTAAATATTCTTCATCTTGAAAATTCTGAAAAAAAAAAGTAGTATTTGACGTATTGGTCTTGAAACTGCTCGTACGAAATAAAAATGATTCATTGTAGCAAATATTGGAAGAAAATTTATTCTAAGAAATCAAAAGTATTTAAGATGAATGTAAAAAAATTGATTCTGAAGCAAAATAATAAATAATTAATTTCAAATGAATTTGTTTAATTAGTTTAAATAAAAGTGTAATGAGATGTGCTTACTAGTCTTGTTAATTTTGCCATAGTTTTCCAGAAAATAGTAGGCTTTATGACATTTAAATGCCTGTGTAATTCATAAATTCTATTCATTCATAAATTGAGAAAATGAGATCACTGCTATTTTAGATAATTTTGTGGAAGTAAAAGAATGTTGCACTTTTAAAAAGCGTTTTTTGTATTACAAGATTCTCTTTTTTGTTTTTCTCTACTTCTGAAAAAAATTGTATCTAAAGTATAATAATCTACAAACCAACAATAGTGGTTTACTTGAAACTTCCTCACATACGCTCCAATAATTGTCTTATCCTCCTTCTTTTGCAAAAAATTCTATGAAAAATTGAGCCTTGAGTAAGGTAGCGAATATCTTGCATGGCATTGGTGAACAACAGTTAGGAATTACAGGCATCTGGCTTGAATCTAGCATTTATACAGAATCTTTCGTGTGAATATGTATTTTGGAAGCTTTTTTAACCGGTCGATTGCTAAGGAAATTGGGCACAAAACTTCAATTTGTGGTCACAATTGAATTTCATTGATTTAAGTTCTTGCGTTTAAACTTTAGTGAGTTTACATGCATTTGAAAGTAGACAGATGACCAATCGTTTGTCGGATTTGGTCCCAACTTTGATAAGAGACTGCATATTAGGTGCTAAATATGTACACCAAATTTAATGTATTTAACTCTTTGTGGTTTTTAGCTATCGGGTTCACTTGTACTCGAACAGCTAATCAGACAGACACTGGTGTGAATGGATTTCATTTAAACTTTGACAGAAAATCTACAAATTTGTTCTTAATTTCATGTGCCAAATTTTAGGTGTCTAACTCAATTCCTTTTTGAGTTATCGTGATCACAGACAGATATAATGCCCCCCCCCAGAAAAAAAACGTTATAAAACTGAAGTCTAGAAGTAAAAATTCGTCAAAATCTCAAGCTGTAATTTTTGACATTCGCAATAATTTCTCTTTGATTCGTAAACGAGAAAGTCAAAATAAAGGGGACTCCTTGTTTGAAATGAAATTTTCTTGCCCATAACATTAAAAAAAAGCGAGAAATCATTTAACGGCCAGTATAATTCACGAATGTCTGTTTCCCTGAAATAATCAATCAGCAGGTAATTGCGAAAATGAGATAGATCAGTGTTATTTAAACATTTTTAGAAGTAGGAATATGATATTTTATAAAAAAATATCTTTCTGTTTAAGAAGATTCTTTCTTTTTTCTATGTTTTCTGTAAAAAATTGTGTCTAAAGTAAAATTATTTATAAAAAAAAATAGAAAGAAACCTTTTATTTCAAATGAAATGTTAGACGAACGAAAATATAAGATGTCCCCAAAATAATTTTCCCAGTTTGAAGCCTCTGCAATGAAAACTAATGAACGAAATAAAACCAAATTTCTTATATAGACTATCGAAGGCATGATGAATTTAGGGAACGAATATCATATCAAAAATTATTAACACTTTTCACTGGTAGCAGAGTGCTAGTACTGGCAGAAAGGAAACACTGAAATCAATAATTACAAAGAAAACACAGAAAATGGAATATATAAAATTTCTTTTCATTAAATTAAGTGATAAAAAATGCACGCACATATGCGAATGACATTCAGAATGAAACTCATGGAAAATGTTCTTTTTTCAATCAACATTAGGTTATATTTTATGCTGAACTTAACTTGCGCATATGATTTTGCATTGGCAGCTTTTTGTCTTCCTTTCTTTCTTCTTTCTTTTTCCGATTTAAAATTTTTCCATGGTTTCTATATCAATTTCAGTTTCATTCTTTATATATATATATATATATAAAATATACACACACTATTAGTCTTGAAAAAGACATATAGAAAGACTCCTTACAGTCAAAAATAATATTTTTAAACTTCATTTCTATCCACAATTGAGTGAAAAAAACATCTTCATTATTCCTGTTCATTAGCAAGAATTAGAACTAAGAAAATTATCTAGAAAGTTCTCTTTGTGGTTTTGCCATTGTAATTACTAACAAAACTTATAGCATTCAGTTTGTTTGTTTGTTTTCAATACAATTCGAAAAATGGAAATCTAAGAATTCCAAATCTTTAAATAGAAACTGGGGCTTCCATATAGTGGACTATTATTTAATTTATTGTTTATAAATATAAAACAAAGCTGATTAATAAAAAACTGGAAAAAAATCAAGATGAAATCTAGGATCGCAAATTCAAGTTATCATTTGAGAACATTATTATTTTTTTGTCTTAATTATTTAAGTCATTAACCAGTTTAAACCGATTTGAAACAATAACGAGACTTCTCTCTCCATATATATATATATATATATATATATATATGTAGGACTCAGGAATTACTACTATTTAGAATCACGCACATTTAATTACATTTAGGACGAGCATTTACATTAACATAAAAGAAATGAACATTAAATAGATTTCGTCGAATACGTCGCAGGATTAATTCACATGTGCCATCTCGTCTTTCGTTCAGAGACCCGTCTCGTCTTACACGTCTTGACTTTCGTTCAGACCCATCTCGCCTCGTCTGCACTCTGTCTAACAAGCATCAACACCTGTTGGCCAGCAGATGGCGCTCGTCATCAGGCGTTCGTCACTACATATATAATGATAATTTTTTTAAACTTCAATTTTTAATTTTTCTAGCTGACAAACAAAATTTTGGAGCTCGACCGATTTTGAGATGAAATAACAGCTCTGATGTCATAGTTCTACGTCAACCTTTTAAAAACACATCTGCTGTCAAAAAAAGCATACGTAGTAATAAAGCAATACTGGTAAAAGCAAGCCAGCCTTATAAAAACTCATCTACTTTCAAAGAAGCATACATAATAATAATAATGCAATACTGGTAAAAGCAGGTAAAAAAATATATGCCATTAAAAGATGATGATGAAAATTGCCATTTATGCTTTATTCATTGCTACGTGATTTCGAGCTTCAATATTCATTTCCAACGGAAATTTCGAGCTTCAACCCCCCCCCCCCCCCAACCAAAACAACATCATGTTCTCATATGATAAAATAAAGAAAATGTCTGTAACATAGTGGAAAAATAATACCCACATACATATATGATATATATATTTTTTAACAATATGTTAAAGAAAAAAAAATTTTCATGTGACATTTTTTCTTAATTTTTTTACTATATCTAAGTAATTGGAATGTACACTAATTCAATTTTTTTCAAGTTTGAAGTAATTTCATTTGTCAAGTTACGTACATAAGATTCATAAGATGTTGTTTGTTCCATTACAGTAATTTAACTTGCAAATGAAAATATTATTTCACCTTTTTAAAATTTTGTGCTTTTTGACTTAACATGAATCATATATTTTCGCTATTGTAAATCAGCATAATTTAAAAATGGTGTGAAACCTTTTCTCTCAAATTTGTTTTTCACTCGAATCGAAATAATCAAATTGGTTTTAAAATAGTGAAAATGATGGATTTGAGTGTGATGCTATTACAGACTCTGAAGCTAATGCAGCAGTTGAGAATCACCTTAACTCTAAATTTCCAAACAAGACCCCCCCCCCCCCCCGATGCTATTCAATGATCACAACAACAAAGATGCACTAGAAATTTTGCACAAGTTAATCGCCAACCCATTACTCTGCTCCAATGTCTTTATGTAAAATTTCCCACATCAACAAATCATCAAAAATGATTTCTACTTAAACTATTTTCTTTTACTTTTTATGGCATTGGTTCAGATTAGCCTTTGTATTCATGATTTGCTGAACACAATTCATTATATATTGTATTTATATGTAAATAAGATATTATAGATAAAATATTTACATTTAAAATATTACATGTAAAATATTTAAATGTCAATATTTTACCTGTTTTTATATTCCTTGTTTTCCTACGTTTTGTCAGTCAGTATTGGCAATAAATACTGACAAATAGCAACAAATCGATGCACGAAACGCGTGGTTTCGTATAGACTGTCATTATTGAGAGTAAATAAATGAATGAAAGCTAATAATTATGTAAAAAACAATATCATTAAACAATAATATCTGAGGGGTAATGTAATAAATTTAAAATAAAAGTTCGGTTGGAAATCAGTAGATAAAAATAATAGAAAGGCCTTTCGCCTTTCTTTTATTTTACTCAAGGAAACAAATTTTAGATTCAATCTTTTCCTCAATTTGATAATTAAATTTAAATGTTATTTGTCTTGTAAAATGTCTTTTTACTAAATGTTTTAATGCAGTCTGCCATTGAAAAAAAAAATCAGCGTAAAAGTTTCGCAATTTTATAAATGAATAGCTCTTATTGAAAAAGGATTAGATAGTCATGGTAGTTATGTAATTTAAGCTGCTGTTTTGTCCAACAAGTCTACAGTGTTCTTAAATCGCAGTGTCTCTTGGGAAATTGTCTATTGAATCAATTTGCGGATCTTTTTTTCTCCAGGAACAAAAAAGTATCTTCTGAACTGAACCATGAATCCACCCACTCACAAAGATGTAGGTATGTGCGTGTAATGGCTTAATCTGCATTTGTTTTCTTAAAGGCATTCCTTCTGGAACAAAGATTCTTCTGTGTGTGTGTGTCAGCAGGTAACATAGGAGGAAGAGGACCAGGGACGAAATTTTCTCGGGAGATTCAAAGTTAAAGACCCATAACAGCACGCACTTGCTTGCAAAGATCGCAGATGGTAATCACCCCTTTCTTTGATGAGCCGCCGTCATCGGCCTCGCATTGCTGCTACCTGAAACCGCCCCTTGCTTTCCTGTTGCACGGGATGCCACCCACAGTGGCTGCAAATTATGCACTCCTAATGAGGCTTCGATGAATCGAGGACGCCCCTTCCATTGTAAAACCTACGTATAAATGAACAGAAGAGAAGAAGATAAAGATCTCTTTCAGACCTACGTTTATTACGTGATGTGTGCAAGTCTGTTGCGTATTTGCCATTTTCAGTTAGCAGGCTTGTGCACAGTCGCACGCTTCGTTAAGCTTTAGGTAAATGATGGATTTAAGAGTTTGGAGAATATGATGTTCATTGTTAGTTAAGATGTCATTTTTTGTATTGAATTTAAGGTATACGACTAGTTTGGAGAATAATTTTAAAAAATGATAGATAAAATGATAGAAAATGATAGAAAAATGATAGATTTTTGTAGTGACTTCAAAGCTCATTACTAGAAGAAAAAAATACACTCATTGCCTTTAGTTTTTGAAAAAACTGTTTATTTAACCTCTTTGTCGTCCATAACACGTCTAAAGCGTTCAAGTGCAAAGCGGCCGTAATGCGCTTCAAACGTTCTTCGATATTTTAAAAATTTTAAACGTTAAATCGCCGTGTAAATGTTTACTTGTATGAACTTTATTTTTGTTTGTTTTCATGCAGCGAAAAACAGAAATTTTCGCTGACAGGAGAGGATAGCAAAAGGGTTAATGAAAATTTAGCAAAATTTTCATTGTTAGGAAAAAAAAAGCATAGTATGTTAAAAAAAATAACGGAAATATTTAATTTTTATTTTACTATATATAGCTCAAACTACATAAAATGTAACAGACCACAGGATAAAAATTATTTTAATAAATAAAAAATTTTATGAGCATTTGAAGTTGCCGTTAATGATTTTTTTGTCAAAATTTGTTTATGTTTTGAACTTAAAGTGTCTGTAAAACATGTCTAAATTAAGTTACCTTATAATCCGTGGTTTATTACACCCTCAAAGTTATTGTACACATGCATACCAAATTTCATGAAGTTTCATTCAATTGATTTTGAGATATCATATTTCTTGTGAATCAATCACAGTAAAATATTCATTCCTCAGAAAATGCGTTTAGATATTGTACTTGTAAATGAGTTCATCCAAATGCGCTGGAGCCAAATGTAATTTTCACGCTTCTTTAATTGAAATGCCAAAAATAAACAAACTACGATTGAGTGCGTAGAGATATAATATAAACATATTAAATATTATTTTAGAGAATTTTACGATAAAAATAAAATAAATCGCTCATTTTTGGTTAATGTTTATATTAATGTTCCCGATATCATTTTTATTTGCTGCGTATTATTGAAACTACTGTATTTACAGTTATATCTCACATATATTAAAAACAAAGTCTGTTTCAGAATCTACGAGGCTTGGCCTATATTTTCAAATCATAAAAAAGCAAAAAATTTTTGAAAAATCATCTTTTCAACCTGGTCGTATAACTTAAAGAGAAAGAAACAATTCTTCAAGTGAAAAAAAAAGTACTCTGGGCTTGTTAATTAAATCTGTCTAATATAGTGGAATAAAATGGATAAATAGTGTAATAGTAATGGGTAAAAACCAGGGTTGTCTTTTTTTTATGCTCTGATAAACCATAAGAAAAAGATAAGAGTAGAGAACAATTTATTACCAAAAGTTATGTGCAAACATGGTTACTAAACAGCTTAATCGACGTGAAGATTCGGACATTTTTCATATCGATATATCAGATTCCTAATCTCCTATTCAAAGAAGTGTTGCCACCAGTGGTACAAAATATGCTTTAACATTCCTTTGAAATCTCATATTAATCTGGAATTATGATTTTAGCATCCCAATTCTCCATCTGAGTAAAGAGATAAATTTTACTCAAATCTAAGCCGCGTTCTCGATGAAAGGGAACAGGAACACAAGATTATCGCAAGAAAAGATCTTATTGAATGAGTTAATCGAGTCATTCAAAAGAATTAGAAGAATCTTGAATTTCAAGCAATTCCTGGTCGATCAGTATGCCATAATTACACCTTTGGAAGGTGAATGCATATTATGCCTTAAAATATTATTTCCTAAAATTATATTATTTCCTTAAACATCCATATTATTTCCTTAAATGAAAATTCAAAGAATTTCCAGACTTGAAGAGTTTCAAACGAACGATAAGGTCCATCATTCGTTAGTAGCACAACGTTCTTCGAAGAGTGATCAGACGCCTGGTCCATCGATATTACAAATGCCGAAATCTTCGTGAAGATTATGTCGAAAAGATGCTATGTTTGTACATATCTTTTGGTAAAAAATTCATTTTGTTATCTACTTTTGTCCGTTTTTCAAATGATCCACTGGAACTTGAAAAAGAGAGAAAGGAAAAGACGAAGAAAATACTTGCCATAGTAATATAGTGGAATAAATGGCTAAATATGTCTGATATGGGGAAATCTGTTTGATATAGTGAAATTTGTTTCATAGGGAGGAATAAAATAAATTTAAAATTAGGCTGCCCAATGTGTCGTATCTTTTTCTCTCCCTCCATTTTTAATATTGTGGCAGTCTAAGTAAAGCATGAACCACCGATTGGTTCTAACTAAGCAATGGTTCAACATAGATACAGGTGGTTATCAAAATAATGGAAACACCTTAGATTTATAAAGAACCCTTTACTAATATGGTGTAAGACCGCCTTTGGTATGTAATACAGCTTGAATTCACCTAGGAATTGATTCATACAAGTGTTGAATAGTGTTTAGAAGAATATTGAGCTAAACTTCCTGGAGATATTGTGAATGCTCTGGGAGAGATGTCGGTGGAAAATATAGATTCCGTATTGAACACTCTAAAATAGACCGCAACGGTACAATTATATTGAGGCCGGGTGACAAGGCAGATATTTAACTTCAACTTCGTGTTCATCAAACCATAAATGGGCAAGTGTCGCTGTATGGATAGGTGCATTATCATCCTGGAAAATTCCAGCTCTTGCAGAAAATAAAGTTTGTATCATAGGATGAACCTCGTGAGCTAAAATTTCTTTATACTTCTCCCCAGTGATCCTTCCTTTCAGGGTTACGATTGGTCCAGCAGAAAACCACAACATGGCTGTCCATATCATGACAGATCCACCTCCACGCTTGACATTTGGTAAGAGACAATCACGATCATACGCTGTGCAGGTGTCCTCCAAACGTGCACCTGCCCTGTTGTAAGGAAAAGTGTGAAACACGATTTGTCAGACCATATTACTTTCTTCCACTTATCAATCGACCAGGTTTTGTGAGTGTAACACCACTGTAGACGACGTTTACCATTAACATCTGTGACAAGTGACTTGGGAATTGCTTCTCTGCCATAAATCTTCTGTTTATGAAGGTGCCTTCTAACTGTAATCACTTATACTAGGGAATCCAGATGGGTATTGGGCTCTGCGGTCACCTTTGCTGCAGTTGTTCGCATTTTAGACATTGCAATCCGCTTCAATACCCGTCGATCTCCTTCCCGTCTGAACTTCTCTTTCCACCCACTATTTTGCTTTGCCGAGCTTGTCTTGCCGCGCTGTGTGTATGCTGTCATGACTTTAAACACTGTACCTCTAGAAACGCCTAAAAATTCGGATGTTTCAGTCACACTTTTTTTTTTTTTTTTATCTAGACGGGCTCCTATAATTTGGCCTCTTTGAAAATCCGACATTTTACGCTTTTGAAAAAAATCCAAGAATTACAAAACTTTAATAAAGCTAACACATACTACCAAAATATATACATTGCTATTAATACAAAAAGTTTGTGGCTATTATTATGCTTATGTTTTATGTGGCTATTATATGATACGAAGCGCATTCAAAAATGTCACTTTTATTGACAGGGGTTTCCATTATTTTGACAACCACCTGTAGATTAGAGCTGAGTATTTTAAAAATTTGGCACTTTCAATTTTTTTTCGATGGAAAAAAATAAGGAATCCCATTTTCATCTATGAAATATTGCTAGAAATCTAAAATTTGAAAATATGCATGAAATATAGGATTTATTTATAATAAAGATGAAGTGGAATTTTAAACGTTTGGCAGCATTCATAGATATGCTTCGAGTTAATGATTTTCCTAATACTTACTGACTCTATCAGGTGGTAAGCGGTGTTTTTTTTATAACGATATAAATATATAAAGCTTTATATTTTTATATAAAGCTGATAAAGCTTTATATATATATATAATGTAAAATTATGTTTACATTATATATATATATATATATATATATATATATATAGAGAGAGAGAGAGAGAGAGAGAGACATGTTAACTCTGGCTCGAAAAACAGGCCTCTACTAATCGGATTATGTATCAAATTAAATATCTCTCACGGAGACTAGGGGAAAGCTCGGTTGAGATTAATGCTTAGAGATGACTCATATTACAAGACTCACACACTAATTTAACATAAACAAATTCAATGAACTGCACGAACGACTGGGCCTCTTTACATCGATGAACGCTAGTACAGTACTGAATACAGTTTTAACGGCGGGAATCAGATAGCTTCTTATTGGCTGTTGAGTGACGACGCCAGCTCCGCCAGGATGACGCTCCGTACACTACAATCGGCCGTCCTGATAAACTTGACGTCCTCGTCAATCTGAGAAAGAATCTGAAAAACTCAAAAAAGAAAATTTTAGATTTTTGCAAAAATTTTAGATTTTGTAAAGTAGATGCTTTATGCAGTTGTAGACCAAGGCTTCATATAATCTGCTGCTGTAGAGGTATGGTTGGGGCCTTCGTGGATTCCCACTTATTGGTTGACACTAAGGGTCCAATAAAGTCAAGATGGTAAGTACTTAGAGGAAAGTTTTCCTTCGGAATAGGATGTAAGAACTCTTCAGGTTTACCACGCTTTCGGTTGACTAAAACGCATTCGACACAGTTCTGTATTACCGATTCAATACTTTTTTGCATATTTGGGAAAAAATAGTCACGTTCGATAATGTTTTTAGTTTTCTCCAAGGCGAAGTGCCCTTTTGAATGCGCGTTCTTAATTATTTCGTGTTTCATTAGTTCAGGTATTACAAGCAAACGACGGTTGTCCTGACATCTATTCAAAATGTTATTTTGTACCACGAAATCAACTTGGTTGTTATCTTTACATAATTCTTTCAATTTTTTTTATGTATTCATTTGACATCTGTGCCACTTGCACTCGCGCAGTTAAATCATCACAAAGTGCAGTCATGACTGTTGGGCATCTACTAAGTGAATCAACGTGACGCATTTGACTGCCTGAGCGATGTACTATCTCATAATCAAAATTTTCGAGGAATAAAACCCAACGCGCTATTTTAGGAATTAATTCTTTTTTAGTAATAGTCTGTTTGAACGCAGAGCAGTCAGTGACAATTTTAATTTTAGTTCCTAAAATGTAAGTACGGAATTTTGTTAATGCTTTAATAACAGCTAAAACTTCTAGTTCATAGCTCGATAAATTTTCTTCCTGAGGTGTTGTTTTTTTACTCATATGAGCTATGGGATGTAAATTATCATCGTTGTCAGCTTGAAGAAGGATTCCACCGTAACCTAATTTGGAAGCATCTGGATGGAGTTTCAGTTTGGAACCAGGTTTGCACAGATGTAAAACTGGATCTTGCAATAAAGCTCTTTTAAGAGTCTCAAACGCTTTTATTTGAGGGGGAGCGAATTCAAATGTTACATCATTTCTAAGTAAATCGCTTAGAGGTCTAGCTATTAAAGTATAATCTTTAATGTACTTCCGAAAATATCCCGTTAAACCCAAGAAACTTTGGATTTGTTTTTCATTACGTGGTTGAGGAAAATTTAGTACTGCTGAAGTTTTTTCAGCTGATGGCCTAATTTGTCCATTTTCGATGACTTGACCAAAAAAGTTAATTTTTTCTTTCAGAAACTGACATTTTTTTTTAAAGATTTAACTGTAGGCCAAATTCAGAGACTATGTGTAAGACGCGTTCCAATTTTTGAATATCATCCAAGTAAACAATTAAAGTTCCACCATGTATTAATTCTTGAAAAATTACTTGAATGTAACATTGTAACATAGCAGGTGCATTCGTAAGTCCGAAACAACATTTTTTAAAACTGCAATAATCCTTCATGGCTAATAAGGAATCCTTCATGGCAAATCAATATGAAAGTAAACATTTTTGATATATAATGTGGAGAAAATTTTGCCTGAGTGTAACTTATCAAAAATATCTTCTATATTTGGTAGAGGAAATTTATCTTTGATTGTTTTTTTGTTCAAAGAACGGAAATCAATACAGTCTGGGTTCGCGATTCTTACGTTTCACTAAGACAACTGGCGACGCATAATCAAAATAGCTTTTTTCAATGATACCCTGGGCAAGCCATTCCTCGATTTGTTTTGTAACTTGTTGTTTTTTTATGGGAACAAGTCAACGAACCGGTGAGGTCACGGGAATGTCATCAGTTAAAATAATAGACATTTGCAAATCTGTAGTACGGATTTTATTTGGAGAGTAATTTGAAATTAAATTAATTATATGATCTTTCATATTTTTATTAGATAAATACCCTATATCAAAATCATTTTCAGAATAAACATTTAAAACATTTGTGCATATTTCCTTCACTAACCATTCAGAATTTACATCAGAAAACTCTTTTCAAAACAAGTATCAATTATTAAATTAACATCAACAAATTTATCTTTACTCAAAGATATATCATCACTCTGTAAATAAAATTCAGAGTCAGCATTTATTTTTGAACCAGTAGTAATACTTTTATTTTCATTTAGAAGAGAAGTTGAATTATTATCATTTTTTATACAAGCTGAATGAGAAGAAATATGTTTTGTTTGTTTTTTTATTCTCACGGATTAATTTATTGGAAAAAGTATTTTTAAGATCTAAATGGCTATTAGAGGGTAAAATACATTCAAAAGAAATATTTGAATCTGCAGCTGCTAAAACTCTCTTCGCTTCTGATTTTTTTATCAACATGACTAATATCTATCGCTACTAACGGAAGACTGACAATTGAACTGTTCGCTAATTTAATTTTTGTGCTACGGCCTACATAAATTAATTTTTTTTAAATAATTAGGATTAATAATCATTAATACGCTTCCGCTATCAACCAAAGCTTCAATAGGAACGTCGTTTACAATAATATCTACGTATTCCAACTTAGCGATTATTAATTCTTGTGGAATTTCATTTGATTTACACATGGTGTTTACAGGATTTCAGTTATGGGATCTTCCCTGATTGTTATGTTGTCCAGCATCAACATTTTGGGGACAGAATTTTATTAAATGCGACGTAGAATTACATTTAAAACAAGTTTTCGTATCAATATTTCCACCGTGTACATGATCGTTATTTTGGCGGGAATTATTGACGCGCGGTCTTGAGCTATAGTCATGTGTATGTCTACTCTCTTCCCAAAACAAACTTTTATTTCTTACGCGGAAGTAAATGTCTATTTCTTTTGCTAACATCAGCAGTTTTAACCAGTCGGAGCCTTGTTTGATCAAAATGTGCTCGGATGTGTCCTTGTCAAGAGTACTGGTTAATTTATCGGTTACAATTAGTTCACAAAGGGTCGCAAAATCTTTCACTTTCCTTAGTTCTAAATAATATTCTAAATTCGCTTTTAATCTTGAGACGAATTGCACGTGATTTTCCCCTTTAAATCTTTTGGTGGCTTGAAAGTTATCCCAACATTCTTTAGCAGATGGTTGGAATTCTCTTAACACTATTCTTTTGATTTCGTCATAATCTTTTATTTCGCTTTCTTTCGCATATAACAAAACGGTTCTATGGTATTTGCGCTCGATAAATTTCCCCCTTTCCGCTCAAATGTCAAGAAAGGTTACCACATTATAAACTTTATCTTTGCATGTAAGATTTGGCGATTTTACAATGTACGCCAAATGGTGATCAACTCACTATGAATGAGAAAGATACTCCTTGTCTCTGATAACGAAACGAAACTTCCTTCAGAAAAATGCTGATCCTTACTACGTTTCAAACGAGTGTTGAATATAATAAATATAAAGTGTGAGAAATTTGCTTTAAAAATGTATTTATTAAAAGGAATACGTTTATAATTTTCCCACACGGAAGACATTTATGAAAATTATAATTCTGATGTGCATAATACAAATTTAATTTAATAAAATGAATTATAATTTTTAGTTTTATGAGGATTTAATCTTTATATCTCTTACGGCTTAACTTTATTTAACAAAATAAGAAACAAATACATAGAAAGGGCTTTAAATTCAAATTTAAATGGATATCAATAATGTTTAGTTCTTTCTATATGTATATATGCTTTTATGTATATACATTCCACAAACTGATACTTGAAATGAACTAATGTATTTTTTACTTTAAAGCTGTTCAAATAAGTTTTTTTTTTTTTTTTTTCAAAAAAAATAAGCTTTTTGGCTGGCTAAAATAAATGATAGGAATCATATTAATAATTTTAAAAACAGCTGCTGGTTAATTCTCAGGAGAAAAAAAAACACATTTTCAATAAGAAAATGTTGATAATTACTGAAATTCCTTCAAATCTGAAATATATTACTTCATTTTCTAGCTTATTAATTGTCAGATTTAACTATACATAATCCAATGTGCCGGAAACGACATTTAAATGTAACATCTAAACGGCTACATAAAAAAATAATATAAAAATAATTAAAAGGCGTTAGAAATTTTAAAAAAATGAATATAATTTCAAAATAATTCTTTTTCAATATTTCACAATATGCATTATATGCTCATTAACATTTAACAAAAATAAATAAAGAAAGAAAGAAAGAATAAACTAACTGGTAGGAACGTTACTTTTTTCAAAATAGAAATTATGATTACTTCTATATAACCATGAATTGAAGAAAAATAGTTGTAAAATATATTGTTTCACAAATGCTAATACACATTAAAAAGCATTTTTTAAAAGTTTTTATGAAAGTAGTAACCAACTTAATTTTATAATTCAGATTTATGGTTGCTAAATTTACTTAGCTTGTTCTTGATCGCTTATTCACAAGAGCATATGTAACTTCAAATACTATTGGACATGTAACATTTACTACTGTTCTAAAAACCTTATACGATTCTGCTTTTTATGCAATGCATCGCTTTTAATTTTCAGTAATCTCAACAAAAATGGGAACTTGAAAAACGAAAGTGTTTAAATTTCAACTAATACAAAAACTTTCTCATTCAGCATTGTTTATGCGCATTACAGATAAAATTCTTATCTAATATTAATTAATTTCTCTAACATTGATCCTTATACATATAATAATTTATTACATTAAGGAGTAACAGGATTTAAAAATGGATACACTTTCTAAAAATTACAGCGCTATAACTTCCGAAAAATTACAACCCAAAATTAATTTTTGCATTAAGATAAAACTCAAAAAATTTTCTTTTTAATGATATCAATGCTTTAATCTACAAATTAAGTTCCGATGTTTAACAAACTTTTAAAGAAATATTTTAACTATATTTTTCAACAATGTATTTCGCTCAAAATAAAAATAAAATTTTATCTGCAAGAGCGCGTCAATGGGAAAAAAAATTAGCTTTTATCAACCTATTGTCATCACATTGACAGAAGTTCAAATTAAAAAATAAATCAACTATTATTGTAAATTAAATATATAAAAGTGTAAATTTCAGCAAGTGTCTGTGTGAAGCGAAAACATTTGAAATAAATTTTCTAAAAAGTAAATGGAGGAAAAGATTTCTATGACCTTTTACAATATCTATAGTATTAATTAAATCAAACAATTAAATTTAAGGCAAACATGGTTTAATATATCTATTGGATAATCACTTTGATCAGCGCCCATCAGTTAATTTTAATCAAGGGCACGCATCTACTAACAAAATGGTCTAAATGAACTAAACAATTACATTTTATGTTACTTGAGTCAATAAATGCTCCGATGAATTAAGAATTTTAAATTTTTACATAAGTCCTTTACATTACCCTTTGTAATCCTTTTACATTAACCTTTGAATCTTATTTAACAATTCTTTTTGAGACATCAATATTTTAACACTTAGCACTTCGATCTCTCCTCTCAGGAACCATTCAAGGCAGTGCATCATTTTGGCATTTTATTTAATTATTTTATGAAATTTTGACTGGTAAAAATATGTAGATTAATTTTCTGGGAAAATTCATATATATTAATTTTTCGGAGCAATGAACAAGTTCTCTTATTCGGCAAATATTTATGCATCTAATTACTTTCCAGAGCGCTAAGGGTTAAATAAAAATCTTTGAACTTCAATCAACTAAATCATTCATTAAAACTAAATAATTTATGAAATTTGAATATCACTCTTCTATAAAAATTGACGATTTTAGAACACTTCATAGTCCGTTTCAAAGAAGATACGCCTATCTTTTACCAGGATTTCTCAATAGTGATTGGCTAATGATTATGAAAATATTGATTGTTCTAATATTGATATGTAAAAACTGACAGATTTGATCGCAGAAGATAGAAATTTTATTTATTGAACTTGAGTTAAGAGTTGAAGTGTCAAGAATATTTCGCAGAATATGATTCCTGAGGACAAAAGGACTGTGTAAAATTTAAACTTTATAATTTTTTCATAAGAACGTTTATTGACTGAAGTCAAATAAAATATTTTCATTTGTATCATTTAAATGTTTTGAAAGTAAAAATAAAAATTGAATTTTACGATGAATTAAAGAAATTTTTGTTGAGTAATTCTTTAAGATATTGTATAAATTACAAAAAATTTTCTGCATTGCATATACAACTTCAATGCTGAGCGACTCTACATTCAATTTTCACATTCAAAAAAAGATGTGCTTTGTTTCATAAAAAATGTTTTTATATTAATTGCAGTTTAACATTTCCACTCTAATATAATGTGTAAATTTTATGAACTCTGATAGAAATTAGTAAATAATACAATGAACAGAACTGTTTAAGGCCTACATAATAGTATGACTGAATTATATAACTATCAAAATCTGAAACTTTGAGAACTAAATATTTTGCAGAAAAAGCTATTAAGGGATCAAGTTACATAAAATAAATTCGAAAATTTTAGAGATCTTTTATACTGGCGAACTGCTGGTCACCAAAGGCGGCTAGTTTCTTAATAAAGATATTTCTAAGTGAACTATTGTAATATATATACATACACATACATTTTTTTCCCTTTTATGTGTATAGATAATAGCGATTTTCAAGAAAATTCAGAAATATGAGATTGTTTAAATATTAGTAAATAAAACAGCTATAAATTCTCTTATATCTTACTTCTTTTTAAATGCATTTAATTCCGCTATTATTTTTCTGATAAAAACAGTCTTACTTTTCTATTAATAATAGAATTAATTATCATTTATTACAAGATATATTAATAAGATAAATGTATGTACAAGATCTCATAAATTCAAAATCAAATAAAATTTTTACAAAAATTATCACTATTCCATTATCACCAATTAGCCCGACCGGAAATGCAGCTATGCAAAACTAAACCCTCAAAACTAAACGTCACCCCTCTAAATGCGCGCCAAGTTTTCTTGCCAAAGATCCGAATCCCAGTAAACTTACAATGCAACATGGGTAGGGAATAATTTATGAAGCGCAAATGCTCCATTCCCCACAAAACATGTCGGCATTTCTCGCCTAACAAATTTAGAAGGACTTCGGCTTTGTATTCAGTTTTAATCTGTTTTGTTTCGAAAGCACGTTCCAAAATATTGAAAAACAAATTGATATCTTCTGATTTAGTTGGTATTGGTTTTATCAATGTACGGATGCTTTTAATTATTTGCTCTATGGACTCCGCATGACTTTCTGGAGGAGGTCCGTTATGACTACTTATTCCGGTCGCTTGAACGTTTCTCATACTTTCTTCATGAGCTAAAGTTAGTTTTAATTTTTCTAATTCAAACTGTGTTTCCTTTTCACGCGCTCGTTCGGCCTCTATTTTTCCGCGTTCCACTGCTTCTATTTTTTCGCGTTCCTCTACAGTTGAAATGATAATGTCTTTAACAAATTCCAAATCATCTTTAGCCGCTTGGCTATTTTCTATAATTTGTTTAAGCTGCACAATATTTGTTTTTTCCGGAACTACCTCACCTATTGCTTCAGCAACAATAATTAAATCTTTCTTTTTTGTATTTTTAAACATTTTGAAATGCCTTTATTTTTCCTAATAACAAATGCTAATATAATAACGATAATAATAATAATACTAACATTTTTTCAAAACAGAAATTTCTAAAATAAACACATTTAAACAGTTTCTTTTTCTTGAAAAAGTCATTCACAAATATACAAATCTTAAAATAAATGCTTGCAAGATTCTTTATTCAAAATACTCCTACCTGCTCTTCTTCAATTATATCGGTTGAGATAATATGCAGGAACTTCACAATTTGTCGGCCACAGTCGAAGCGAAGATTTTCTTGAAAAATTTCTCAACCACTGCCTAACCGAAGATTTTCTTGAAAAATTTTGTCGGCCACTGCCGATCTGAAGATTTTCTTGAAATATTTTAGCGGCCACTGCCGATCCGAAGATAATTTGACGAAAACTAATGGTGAAATTTCCAGATTCGTACCGGATCGAAGATTATTTTTTTATTTCCTAGGTCATTGATTGCATCCAGGACCGAGCCCTCACATGTAGAGATATGTTAACTCTGGCTCGAAAAACAGGCCTCTACTAATCGGATTATATATCAAATTAAATATCTCTCACGGGGACTAGGGGAAAGCCCGGTTGAGATTAATGCTTAGAGATGGCTCATATTACAAGACTCACACACTAATTTAACATAAACAAATTTAATGAACTGGACGAACGGCTGGGCCGCTTTCCATCGATGAACGCTAGTACAGAACTGAATACAGTTTTAACAGCGGGAATCAGATAGCTTCTTATTGGCTGTTGAATGACGACGCGAGTGCCGCCAGGATGACGCTCCATACACCACACATATATAAAATATAATATATATATGATGAAAACATAATTTTTTAGCAGATGCGTGGCCGAATAGTTTTTGAAATTTTTAAACTTTGATTTATTCTACCACAGGAGGTATAATTTGTACAAGACACGACCATAAAAGGAGCGTCAATCTATATCGTGACACAAAAGCAGAAGGGCAAAAATTTGTCAAAATTTTTCACTTCACTAGTTTTACTGTGAGATTTTGATAGGAATTTCTTTGACACGTATAGATTTAGGATAGGGAAATTTAGGTACATTTAAAAGAATGTGCTAAGCATTAAGGATTTTTGTCCCTTCACTCGGCGTGCAGTTTAAGAGAGCGCATGTTAAAAGTGGAGTTGGATCAGGATCATTTTAGAATGAAGTTAATGTGGGCTAAATTATGATGAAAATTTGGAATGTAATTGGGATTTAAATTATATTTTTATATAATATGTATGTATAATTTTACCCCTTTATAAGCAGGTTTTAAGTGTCAAATGTTACGAAAAATTTAAATAATATAATTTTAATTGTAGGTCATCTTTAATAGATTTGGTTTCAATGCCCTACGTATAAAAATATTTTTAATTCAAAAATAATTTTAAGCAAAACGCTAGAACTGCATTGCAATACTTTTTTAATATAATCTCGATATTCTCATACAAAGATTGCCACCGATATTGAATTCTGAGTTACAAAAAATTATTAAAAAATAAATGACTCATACATAGGAAAATTTGAAAATATGATAAAGTTCAAAGAATAATGTTCTGTCTGATATTTCTATGCAATGTTCGATTTTAACTTAAGTGAGCATGAATACATGGCCTTTATAAACGAGATAAAAGTGTTAAATTAAATTGCCTTCAAAACAATTGAAAATATTCTGGGATTTCCCTTGCTCTCCAAAGTTGCAGGGCTGTAAGACAGAAGCCTACTATGTCTAGTTGATAATATGGGCCTGGATCCCACTTGCTGTCGCGATTGTTTTATGAATTCTTTCTTTTAGATATTGCTTATAAGCTATAAAAATAAGAGCAGTCAAACCTTATTCAAAAATACTTTGAAAGTGGAGAAGAGGCGAAATTTAACTTAATTTTTTAATTGTTTTGAGCCGAATTTTATAAACTTTACAGGCCACCTTTAACGAGCAGTTTTTCTTCCAGATAATTGACTTCTTGGTCTGTTAAATATTAATGTTTGAATGCATATTTTTTAAAAAAAGTTCCGCTTTGCTATTTGATAAAACTGGAAAACATGATTTTAATTATTAAATTATGTCTAATTTTTTAATGGTATTAATTTTTATAAATAAGTGAAGGGGATTCTGATGGGAACAGCTTTTACAAGTACTTTGGTCAATATTTTTCTACATTACTATGAGAAAAAAAAATTAAACATAATTTAATAAATGGTTGGAGATATATTGATGATTTACTTATGTTTAACATAGATAACACCAATGTTGTTATTGATTGTTATCCAAAAGATTTAAGTTTAACTGAAACGAGCGATAGTCAATACAAAGCTGGCTACCTATTTGAATTTAAAGGTAAAAATTTCTAATGGAAAAACTTTAGTAGGTATTTACGATAAAAGGGATGAATTTAATCTCAAAGTAATAAAACTTAGTAATAACCATTCCAATTTGAACTCTATAAAGTTTTCAAAAATTTGATTTTCTCAGAATTTAGCAGAATTAAAAAAATTGTAATAACGAAATTTCTTATACTGAAGCAACAAGGAATTTCATTAAAAACTTAACTTTTAATGATTTTCCCAGAAACTTTTGCAAAATAAAAGTTTTAATAAAAGAAAGTGTATCTATTTTCTAACATATATTCTATTATTTTCTAAAATATTTTTTCACAACAAAAGGTATGCTTTCTCTTTTTTTCTTTTTGGTTTTTCAGCTCAATAGATGGCGCGGAGCTCATTTATTTCTTGTGATGATGGGACACATGGACAAAATGTTTGAGGCGTACTCAACGCGGTTAAGTTGAATTTAGCTTAATATTGTGGTCTGTACTATATATAGGTTATATAAGGTTATATAGGTACTATATAATAGGTACTTATAATAGGTTTAATTTTCCTTCATAAAAACTTTTCGAGTATTTACTTTCAACTGGTATGTTTTTTACTTTTATATCTTATTGATGCTTTTTGGTATTATAATTTTATAATGATCTTATAGTGGTTT
Source organism: Argiope aurantia (assembly GCA_026543865.1). NCBI lineage: Eukaryota > Metazoa > Arthropoda > Arachnida > Araneae > Araneidae > Argiope > Argiope aurantia. The sequence goes on from JAPMOR010124814.1 coordinate 248,453, forward strand.
GGTTTGATTGCTGTGGCCTTGGTTAGATTTGAATTTTTAAATAATATTTTGCTTATTATTATTATTGTGTAATTTCATGTCTTTGCTTTTTTGATATTAATTCTTATCTTCATAAACCACAATTTCTTTGGATTTTCGGGTCACGTGGGATCAATACTCGGACGAAAGTCAGGCCCCCCTCCCCCCCAGAAAAAAAATCCCTGGTTTGAATCCCTGCTTGAGGGTGCACTTTGAAAAAGTCTGCAGGCCGGATTCATCCTTTCTATATTTTTTATTCCATTTAATTCCTTTTTGCATTTAAACTTTATTTCTAATTTAGTGTTCTTATGTAAATGATTGACATGAAAGCATGATTGAAAGCACAAGTATAGATTAAATATCTGTGCTTTTTTCTAAAAATAAACCAGTGGGCAAAACGCACACCTGGGGTCGAATAAATTTTCAGGTGGTGCATTAGGATATAGAATTTAATGGAACAAGAGACGATGTTGCATCAAAGAAATGGTTAAAAAGATAACTTTCCACAAGAGAAGGCAAAAGCTCGGAAAAAGAGAAATGGAATTTAGTCCTTCTTTCAGCGATATCAACAACAAAAAAGTTGTATTAAGAATTTCGGTGCATGTTAACATAACTTTAGGCTAGTGCAAATTAACCTTCTTTGTCATAAAAGAGCTGAAAAATCTGTGATTGATAGAAAAATCGTTCTATTTCGATTTTTACAATCGCTTTTTAAAGTATCCATATAATTGGATTTTGATGATTAATTTAATCTCTGTTGATCTAAAACATTCTGTCATAACTAATATCTTTTGAATGTTATTAAATGAAAGCAAAGTATTATTAAAATAATTTATGAAGATAATTTTTATTCCATTTTATGAGTCAGTACGTTCCGCATGTCGGAAATGAAAGCTTGATTATTATTCCAGCGCTATACCTAACCGATCATAAAATCGGTTCGAAATTGCCCTGTGGTCGACGGATTTTGCCGGAACAGGCCTGGAACTTGACAAATGATCTATCATAAAAGTCTCAACATAGCAGGTGAAGGGATGAAGGTAGAGGCAGATCACGACTAAGGGTCAATTTCAACACTCTAAGGTGACGTTAATGGTTTAATGTTCCGGTAGCAATTGGGCGTCTTCCGAATCTTTCACGCGAATCACCGCAATAAGAGAACTGATTTAAGGTATTCATTTTAGTTTCCTTCCTTCAGTATAGAACGAAAAAATGAACGCTGTCATCGTAAGAAATTTAGGTGTTATATTCGCTGGTATTGTATTCTGCTAAGAACTCATCCCAGCCAGTGCTAGTAGGCAAAATTTGGATACATTTGACTGCTTTTACTCATTAGTAATTCTGTAACTTAGAAGAACCATCTCAAGTAGTTTCCCAAAACTTTCCCGTATATTTCTTTAAAAAAGTTACTGTTCTTAAAAAAAAAATTGTTGATCTTTGTTAACCCTTAACAAACGAATTTACTTAATATCCTAATTAGATGGCACATCCTTTTTAGGATATATATTATTTTATTTCTTATAGTGATATAAAAGACATTTAATATAATGAAGCACTTATAATTGATTTTTGGATTTTAAATTACTTAATATTTTCACTTAATTGCAGATTTCACATTAAAAATTCAGTAATTCGATGCGCGAATCAGATTCGCCATTATGTGTGAAGGGGTTAAAATCGCGAATGCTCAGATTCTTTTTATTTTCAGTGCCCCACAAACGAGTGTTTTGTGTTTCGTAATATATTGAAGAAAACCGGATATATATTTTGAACGCCATTTTTACGAGTGATTGAAATTAAAATCTGACACAGCACTACAATTTTATTCACAATATCACATACCGAATTGCAATTTTGAGTTATCACGTGAATGTACAGACGCCAATCTTACTGTATTTAGTTCATAAACTCTTAACTGCGTACAAGTTTTGTCTATTCAGCTCTTTAAGTACAAAACTTGTTTTTGTACACTAGTGTGCAAAACTTAAGCAACAAGTATGTTTTTTTTTTGCCATAACTTCACGAGAAATCATCTGAGAGACATGAAATTCAGAAATGAGATACAGCATTTTGTTCTGAAAGAATGACGAAAGCATAGTTGCGCAGAAATGAATACAATGCATACAGTATGGAATCAAACAAAAAAGGCTTTATTGAACTCATAGTATGTTACACATGATTGTCTGTCCAAGAGGAAGAACAGCAAGCAGATGTTCCTTAGTATGGGATATGCCCTCCCCTTACTGCAATGGTTGCTTCGCACCGTCTCCCCATACTCAGCACCAGATTGTCCAACAGTTCTTGAGGTAAGAGTGCCCATTCCTCAATCAGCATCTGTTTAAGTTGTCGGGTGTTCCCAGGAAGATGTAATCGTGCCGCAAGGTGTCTCCCCAAAGCATCCCACACATGTTCTATCGGATTTAAATCAGGTCTGTATCTGTATCCAAATTTTATTGTTTTTTACTTCAAAATGGTGAGAGCAGTTTAAGAATAAGAAAGAATGTTCTTTTTTATACACGGTTACAGACAGTCTATAAGCTGAAGGCTGAAGACTTTACAGCTCGGTGTATTTTATACATAACTAGAATTTCTGTGAAAAATGACATTTTGATACAGTATATTATATTTTCTTTCAAAACTATATTCCATATCTAAACAAATAGGCTCAATTTTTTAATTTTTTTTTTACATAAGTGTATATGAAATATCTAAGAGATGTTTTGCAGAAAAATATATTATGAGAGATCCGCAGTATTAAATCTGATTAAAAAATTAAAAAAAAAGCGAATATAACTCCATGTCTGAAACCATACAAATAGTTTGGGGACAGAGATTAAATCTAATTTGAATACTGAAGACCAGGTATATACATACAAAATAATCACATTGAAATGTGCTGAATTTGTGACTTAATAGTGGATATGCATTGCCATGAAATGGTTTAAATCTGTTTATGAAGAAAGCAATCTGTTAAGGAAAAAAAAATGTGAATTATTGAGTTCATAATTAATATGTAATACGACATCAAACTTAATTTGCAAGGTATTTCAAACTTCATAATGCAAATGAAAATAAAACTAGAACTTGTCTTGATCCATTCGTCATCCATTCTCTTCATTTCACACCACAGGAAAAAGGGACCACCCAAATAGCTGTGAAGTTCCCAACCAACTTGAAGATTTATACACCTGTTGAAACCTGCTGAAGATAGTTGTCCGCCTGATTATCCAGCTTCTTCCGAAGGTACCAACTAAATAAATCATTGAGCTCGGACACCGCGGCCCGCATGAGGACAGAGTGGTTCTAATCCTTTGGTTTGTAGTCAAAAAGTAACAATGGGTATAGACAGGTATCTAACATTGAAAAGAAAAGATATAGGGAAGGAGGGATGTTAACTGAAGGGTCTTTTCGTCTGCCAATTCTTCGATTTTTCATTCTGTCACTGTGTAAATCGAACACCCGTGGTGTATTCCCCCTCTGAGTGTTGACGGGAGGATATACAGCCACACCCCTCAGAAGTAAATGGAGAAGGGGTGTTAGCTGTTGAAAAATGCTAGTTTTTGTGAAGAAATTTTACCATGCTGCCTTAGAGTCTGAAGTCCAATTTTACTCGATTTTTATAAAAGGATGATTTTATCGAGTGGAATTAAATCTTTTAATGTAATTCTTTTAAAAATCTTTTGATACAATTATTTTAACGTTGTTTCTATTCCACAAACGTCAATATTCTAAACATACGATTGGCGCAGTTTAGCCAAGGGTGGTTCTTACGCCACTAAAACTCACAACTAACTAACCAACCAACCATAAAAGGATGAACGCGAAAATTGGTAAAGTACTCAGCCATAATTCAATCATAATTAAAACTTCAGTGTGTGATCGATGACGTAATAATAAACACCACTTGTTAATCTCAGTAGCAAGTGGTGGTTCCACAAGAAGAAACGGAATCATCCTTTATTACTGCGAGTTTGAGGCATGTGCAACAATGAAATTTCTATGCAAAGATAGAAAAATACATTACCAGTGATTTCATGATATACATCGGATACATATTCTTTAGGAAAAAGTTTGTATTGTTACAAAGTTTATTTCGTTTCTAACAATTATGATTGCTCCAATCAGACTTCTTGAAAATTCCTTTTCTTAATTTTTTTTCCCCCTGTTCTATTTTACAATTTATATATTTTAACAAACTGCAAATTCACGAACCAGACTTTTGATAATCAACTTTATCAAAGACACAAAAGTAATATCTACCACTCGAGAAAAAATTGTAAAATGGCGTCTACAGCACAGGTATTAGAGAAAATTCGAGAGTTATTCCATCAATATATAGTACACAAGTTATCTGAGTTTGAAATTTAACTCCTACAAAATAATGACTTTTGTCATCAGTGAATTGATTTCAATAACTTTCACGTCACTGCCAGACAGTGGCGCAGTAAAGGGAGGAGGAGGCAAGATTGTCATAGATGACGCTGCAACAGTCTTAAAGGAAGTGAAGAATGAAAAAATACCAAAAACTATTGAACTTTTAGCACTTTTTAAAGTGAAATACCAAGAATAAACTAAAAAAATATCATAATCCAAGTTCAATTTAAAGATGAAAAAATCGTGTTATGTCTCGCACGCTGATTACCCTCACTATACTACTTGTGCCAACAATTAATTTTCTATGCTTAACCACCTATGCATACAGTGACGTGTGTGACACAACATCGAATTATTGAATTTTAATTTTAAATGTGCAATTAAGTAAAAGTATAAATTTATTTAAAAGGAAAAGAAAAACGAGCTTAAAAATGCTTCAGTATTTCGAATGGCCCTTATTACCAGGTAATTGAGGTAACTCAACATTATTTTATTAATATAAACAAATTTTATCTGGGAAGAGAGAACCAACTGCCATAGTATATTATAAAATTGTAAAACTTTATTGATTTAATAAGAAAGTATTTCTTGCGCATGTTAATGTCTAGATAAAATCATACAAAGATCGCGTTTATCAGACAGTGAATTCCAAAACGTTGCGAAATAGGAAGAAAGAGAGCCTCACTACTTATAATTATCACTGAATATCTTATTGAAAAAATTGCTTTCCTATATAAATTCGAAGCAACGACAAGATTTCATCAAAATAGAATGTTACATCCTTCAATGGTTCCATGTTCTGAGCTCCCGTTAAAAATGACCTTGCAATATCCTTAGAAATAAATTGATGATGATTTTGCCATGATTTGATGAACTTCTGATGGATGATGAATACATCAAACCGTCAGAAATTCTATTATGAATATTAATCGATCAGTGTATTTGTTGTTGCACATTTGTATATCTCGGATTTCCCATGGCCTAACAATGGATATTCTGTTTATCATAACATTTTTATAAGAATGGGTTTATTATATGTGTGCAATGAACATTTCTTGATCATGTAAGTAGTTCCTGATTAAATTGCACATTTCATAATATTCAACAACATCCATTGCCAGTTTGTCCGTTAAGGCATAGCCGGTATGGGCATCACATTTTTGGAAATCAAGAACCTGATAATGCATACTTCTCATTTCCATATCTGGGGGCGGGGGGGGGGGTTCGGTGAATCAATTCAGAAAAATAAATTCAGGAGGGGGGGATGAGGTAAAAATCTCTAATTCTACTTGCAGCACTGCATAATGATGAATATACAATTATACAACATGACACAATATTTTTCAGCTCATAATCTTCCCAGTTGAAAATTCAAATATATAATAATGTAGATTCCATTTTGGAATGATCAGTTGTTAGAAATAAGGAATTTAGCAAAATGATAATGCATAATTTTTTTTTCTTTGTACGTAAATCATCATTCAAACGGAACGATCTTGCAAAAATCTGGTCTCTATGAGGAAAAAATTCGTTTCTCCATTTATTTTCATCACTTCTTAAAAAGAAAGTATATGCATTTATCAGATGGCTGTCGCATTTTTACCATTTTTTTATGTGCTTGCTGAGACAACTGACAGATTGAAATTAGTTGAAAGATGAGAAGTCGATAAGCAATTTAGAAAAACATACATTTTCCCTGTTACATAAAATAATACTAAGTGCGAGTAAGTTATCATAGCACGCCTAACGATGGTGTTTTGACTTGCGTAATTACGATCCAATTCTAAAACGTTATTTGCGTTTATTACAGCGTTGTCATCTATTTATTTGTAAAAAAAAACGTTTTCTTGTAATTTATGTCATAGATTTTTGTTATAATGAGATATAAATTTAAAATATATTGGGTCTTGATGATAATGTAATCGAACGCATTGAAACAAAGTCACACTTGATGACATTGCTTTTTATATCTTAAAAACGTGATTTAACAGCATGTGCGAAAATTTTATTGGCAAAACATCTTATTTAGAGCAATGATATTTTTTATGAGGGTGAAGTAGATGCGTGAAAATGATTTTATCACTTAACTCTCTCAATCAAAAATAAGAAATGAATTTTCTATCCTTTATTGTATTGTGTACCATTATAAAGAATATCTCATAAATTACTTCAAGTCTGTAAATAAACAATCAAAATTGTAACGAACCTCTTTCTCTTTACTTACCTATTTTCCAATCACATTAATAGTATTTATCTAGTTATACGAATCAACTTTGAGGAACTACATTATATCACAACAAAAGAAAGTAGTATTATTTAAACTAAATTTGGACAATAAAAATAAAGCATTCTGATTGGTTAGCAATGTCTACAGATGAAATTAATTGGCGAAATCGTTTCAGATGTAAATGCGAGAGGTTTTACCAATGTTTTGTTTTGCTATATTTCTCGAGATCTACAATTTAAGTTGTATTTAGAAGTCAGGTAGGGGCTGTGCGATGACCTAAATTCATCATTGCGATATATCGTCTGAGATAAATAGATATTTCCAGATATGTCACGATTTTGTTATTTATTTATTGCGATAATAAATTATAAATAAACTCTCTTATCATGTTGACTTATCAGAATAGCGGCAAAAAAGATGAATTTTATTCCTTTACATTTTTAATTTTCAATTATATGACAAAAATATTAGTTTTTTTAATTCTAATAATATAATTTAAATATAATGATATAAAAGTCTTTTTAATTGAGAATGTTGCCATAGCCTTGTATTTTTACTACGTCTACATTCCTCAATGCAGCATAATATTTTATTTCTAATATTTTGGAGAAATTTTTAAAATTATGCTTTCTTTAGTACTTGTTTAGAAAATGTGTGGTCCTTATGTGTTTCACACACTTACAAAATATGAATTCCTTTTAGACATTAAATTATGTAATTTTGATGAATCGGGAATTCTAAATCTAAAATCTTACGTCACTAAAAAGTAATTCAATATACCAATAACATAAATTTTTATTAAAAAAAGTATTAATGGCAGATTTAGTTTAAATATGCAATTAGAATTTGAATTGAATTTGTGAATAAAATGACTGCAACTACAGAAACTTGAAGACATAATGTTAGAAATTAAAAATAGTAATTCCGAAATGTGTATGAATATTAAATATATTAGCGCGTTTAAGAAAGAATATTCTAATACATTAAAAGTTTTAGAAAATACTTTCAATATTGCAATTAGAATGCATACAAATAAAAGAAAAATACTCTCATATACATCCTCACTAATATAAATGAATAGAAAACAGCCAATATCCAAACAAAACACTTATATATCTGAATATTAATGGTATAGTTTCTGAATTTTAGTAGCATAATTTAGTATATCGACATTTAGGTAAATTGTGAAAATCCAATTATAATATGGGAAATTATAGTGTTTAAAAGTGCTATATAAAAGACAATTGCAGACTGAAAAATTACCATTAAAAACAATTTTATCGTAAAAATAGAATATTTCAACATAAAATATCTGAAATAATTTAAATGGAGGGCATTTGTTAGATAATTCAGAAAACTGAATATTTGAAGAGAAAAAGAAACGCAACTTTTTTAAATTGTGAAGAAGTATAAAAGAAGTGCGACACAATATTTAATCTGAATAATCTGAAATAAATCGAAGAAAAGGCATTTTTCATTCCACTAAATATTGTCATTAACATTGCCTATTTATCAGTATTTAACTAGTTTAATTGCCATGATGTCGAAACGAAAAGAGAAATATTGCAAAGTATTGCCAGGATTAATTTTCGATGCTCTTGAAAATTCGATCAACATTGATGTTAGATCAAAGCACCAAAATCAAAATATTTGGGAAATGACATCAGATCTGATCAATGATAACATAATTTTTATCATAAAATACGAAGTAAAATAAATTCATAAACAATATATTATAAAATAGCAATGATTCAATATTTTAAACGTATAAAGTTCTGAAAAAATAATAAAATTTTGAAAATATATAGAAGCGTATGAAATAAAAAGTAAAAACGATGTGCACCATAAACATTCCAATACACACTCTTATACAATCTGGAAAAAAAAAATCCAAATAATAAAATTGCAAATCATCAACTTGTATGTCACTTTCTGAAGTAGTTCCAAAGCGATACATCCGAATTCAATCGGAATATGTTAACAGACTTATTCTCTGTAGCATGAATATTCGATCAGAATTAAAAATTCGATCAATATCGGAAATTCGATAAGTATCGAGTGTTTTGATGAAATTCGATCAGCATTCAACTGTCGATCAAATTGATGGACTTCAAAATTTAGGTAGTGTTCAAATGACGGGTGAACCAGTCTGCTGCTAAAGGTAATCTTTTTCATTAATAAAAATATATAATTTAATTGCAAGCTATATTATGAAATAGAAAGGAAGTAATATTTTCAGAGGTAAAAAAATTTGAAAAATTAAATATATGTGGAATTTTAAAAGCACAAAGTGCTGAACAGAAAATGAATTAAAAAAAAAGAAAATCTTAAAACATCATTCAGAGCTGATTTCGAAATTTCAACGATGAAAATTATGACAGAAAATTGCAATTTTCGTTGCAAAGTTGTAATCTTTACACCAAAGTTCTAAATATGTCTGAATTCCTTAACGGATAGACCTAGTTCATTCTCGTCAAAATTTGAGTCCAATCGGTGAAAAGGAAGAAGTCGAAAATGCCAATCCAATTCCATTTCCTATACTACGAAGCTAATCATAAAATACCCTTATAGTATAAATGTATAAGAAATTCGAAGTGAGGACACTTTATATTTTCAAACTAGGTGGTATATTTATCCCTTCTTCCCTTCGATGCCTTGCTGACCACTTTACATAACATCCAACACAGCAGAACACATCATTATCTTATCTTCTTATCCACACAGATCAGTATTTGTCAGTAAGAATCTAGGTATCCCTCACCCCATATGGGCATGTTCGCGGTATATTACAGAGGCGCGTGTGTGGTCTCTAAGACATTTTGCGAAAGGGTTGACTTTTGAATAAGGAAACAGATCTATTTCGCGTTATGCGCGGCAAAAGATGAAAATGTCAAAAATGTATGAAACATTATTGAGTGGATTATTTGTTGGAAAGAGATGCAATTTTCTCATGTCAGAAATGTGAAATATATTTAGTTTCACTATGAATTTCAAAAGATATGATGATACTGTGCAGCAAGACGGTTGCTGTAATATTTATCTTTAATAAGATGATGTAATTTGTTTATAGCAAAGATGGTTGAGATATGTCTGACTCAAATATTTCTGATAATAAATGGTTTTCTTTTATTTTTATAGTTGAAAATTTAAGTTTTTATGGTAAGATAAGGTTGTATTTAATATAACTGTTCTTGTTTTTTATACTTTTTGTTTTAATGTACTTAATGCTATTTTTATATATAATTTAGCTAGGAAGGATTATTTATTTGAAGTTTCCTCGTTTACTCTCTAATAAAGGTGTTATCATCCCTTCTCTCCAATATTAAAATTTTCAACCTTTAGCATGATTGTGAACATCAAGAGCACTCAGAATTTTATTTTCAAACTCTTGGACTTCGGAAAATATCGAATGTACTTTTTAGACGCCCCCACCCCCTTTTTTTTTACTGCCTGCTGAAGCTGCATTTGACACAGAACAGCGATTTAGTTACAAGATCACATACTAAATTTATTTTATTTATGTTAGTACATTTTTGAGTTATCGCATTTATATGCTTGCAAAAGTACGAACCGACGGATGGCTAATCTTTTGACGGATTTCGTTCAAAATTTGATACGGATCTTTATTTTATATAATAAATATATATGCCTTATTATTTGGCAATCATATCAATAAGTACTAGTATGAGATTACTAGTATGAGATTTCAGCGGAATGCTGATTATTGATATCGCAGTCAAACTAATTATTATTTTGTATGTATCATTAATTATATTTATCTGCTATCATCCATCGATATACCGAATATTTAAAACAGAATGTAGATTTTTATGCTGTGGCTGATTAAAATTATGTATATGTAATGATATTTTTTAATCTAATTTAAGTCTTAATTATTTTCCTAAATTTTATCTTAATTTAACCTATATTAACTTCATAGAATGGTCTCTTATTTCCTGTTCCATTACCACCTTTTTTTATTTAATTAATATTACACTTACACGAGTTCTGCAAAACTGCTATAATCAGTAGATTCTCAGAGTGAAGGGATAAAAATTCTTTATGTTTACAACATTCTTTTAAAGATAAATTTCCCTATCCTAAATCGACACGTATCAAAGAAATCCCTGTAAAATTTCATTCTAAATATCACCGAATAGAAAATTTCGGTCTCTTTTGCTCTTCTGCTCTTGTATCGCTATGTAGACTGATATATATATATAAACTGTTTGAAACTCTCATTTAAAAAGTAAAGCATTAAATTTTGAGATAATACTAAACTATAGCTTGTAATAGGCGTTCTGTATAATAATTAGAGCGCGTGTGGGGTCTAACTTCCGGGTAATCTGCTCAGCAGGATTCAAGAGGGCAGAATCGAAACGGCAAGTCTAATGCGTTTTCTTTGTTAAAGCAACAAGAACGGCCACTTGCAAAATTTAGCCGTATCTATCATACAGAGATGATTGCAGGAAACTGTAAAGCACAAACTGAAACTGTAAGTGGCACAAAAATCACTGTTATTATTTATTACGGTATGGCAGTAATCAAACGTAAACATATGGATGCATGAAAGTTTCAGCAGACGGCTTTATTCAGCGTTTTTACAGCAGCACGTAATTCAACACTTCGCTAATTAAATAAAATTATTATATTATAAGTGCTATCGCTGTGTCAAACACTTCATTCAGTCAGAAGATATAAAAGAAATCAAGAAATAAACTTTAATTGGAAAATTTAATAATCGAGAGGGAAAATAGGATTAAACCAGATACCAGCTATGACTTATCTTTTGGAAATAAATGACTTCTAGAAAACTATTCATTTCCCAAAGAAAAGGTTTTTGCATTATCTTAAAACTCAAAAAATTATTTCTTTAATAATATCGATTTCATTTCTATACAGTTTTTTTCCCCTTTACTTTTATTGGTTCTAGTGTAGATTGGAGTGCCCTTCGATTGCGACAAATTTCAGCGATGAAACACTACTTCTGATTTCCATAATGTTTTGTTTTTATTGACGTTACTGTTGGGTTACCGACCGAAAATGACCGATCTTGAAAAAATCGCCAAAAAAAAAAAAAAAAAAAATCAAGGAGCACCTAATTGTAAACTTTTACGCTTTTAATAAATTCTTCAAGTTTAATTTACAATGTTACGATGCTTTTAATGTTAGTTTCGGTTTGACAAAAGCTTTTTTACGAGTAATGATCACTGCAGTTGCTTTTTTTAAAGTTATGAAATTCAAACATCCATCAAAATATTCAATATCTACTTTTGCCAATGTTAAAATTAAGATTAAAAATTGGCATTTTTTTATCATTAATTTCGAAACACGATTTTTACTTCAGCTTATATTTCATAATATATACTCTTTTAATTTGTACTCACAATAATTTGTTGCAGAAGGGTTCAGTTAAAGTCCTATTTTTAAGTCGTATCAAACAAATTGAAATTTTAACGAATGAATTCCATATTTATCGTTTTGTAGCCTAAAAAATCAGTGATATTGGCGAGCAAGTTGATCGCCAAAGGGCGACTAGTAGTTTAAAATCGTGCTTGTCAGGCAGATTTCTGGGGGGAAGAAATTATACTTGCCTGAAATCTCATATTAATTTTAAAATCTATCGAAACCAATAAAAAATATCCTTTCAAATAAGAACAAAAAACTTTAGTATTGCATATATTTTCATTTAAAAAATTCATGTTAATCAACCAGATTAATAAAATTACCATTTCCAGAAAAGTATCTACATATCAAGTTTGAAATTGTTATTTTCAGTTTTAGGCAAGACTGCTAGTTGTTATCAGTAATTTGACTCCTAAATTTACATTTCATGAAATATGTGTTAGAATATGATTACTCACGTAAATAGGTTGATCTCGAAAATTATGAGAGCGAAAATTGAACACGAACATTTTGTTGACAGAGACCACACGATATTATTTATCAAAAAATAAGTGTCTTAGTTGCAATATGTAACATTCCATTGGCAGTTGATAAGATACCGTGAAAGAATTATGTGCCTTATTTCTTATAAATTGCAATACTTTCTTTATATTTCGTACCCGAGAAAGTAAAAAATAGTTATTACGTAGATAGTATCCGTAGGAATCAAGATATAAATGCAAATAAGATAATTTTATTCTATTTTACTTCAGAGCAAATGATACGTATCCGATGTGTTTTTCAAGAAGTAGTTATCAAATCCTGATGTATGTGGCACTAATAAATTATTAATAGCAAGGACTTGTTTAGCTCAATAATTTCAGTCATTTGGAACTAGGTTATTGAACAATTATTCTTTTGTTTTTTGCACCAGTATATCTGAGCGTTAATTGTGATACATGCCAATGTTAAATAAATAAATATTTTCCCACTTTAAATTTTAAATGTGTATTTAATAACTTCGTTGGTATTTTAGGAATATATTATTCCTTTTCAAAAATAATTATTCTCTACAAGCGAAACATTAATGCTGTCAGTTTTCTATATTAATTTTTCGAAGAAGATATCTGAGGCTCGTAATATAAGAAGTAAGTCATATATAGTTCTGCTAAAAGTAGTAGATCTTTAAAATGAGATCTTTGCTTTTATCAGATGAAATTATTACATGAATTAGCTAATTATATTAGACTAAATGGAATTTATCATAAAATAATAATAAAAAATTAATGTGTTATAAAACAAAGAAATTATATATTTTAATCATATCCTTTTTAATAATACATATTTTTCAAGCGATAAGTATTAAATTTTTAGTTTATTAAGTATTATAAAATGCCTTCTAGACTTTCGATCCAATATGCTATGAAAGAACAAGGTTAAATCAAAGAACAAAAATTAATTCATATGAATAAAATTGAAACAACATTTTTTTTCTTTCCGTTTGTTTACAAAAGAGATGCTTGTTGAGTAGATTTTCTTCAAACACATTTTTACAAAAAAATTGAAGCATATAGAAAAATTTGGAGTAGGAATTCGTGACAATTCAACATATGTTTCTTTTTCATTAACTCATTTGTGTCTAATTTTGGGCTTTTGGGTCTATAAACAACATGATGGCGCTTAATATTTCTTCATTAGGTGGAGTTTAAAGAAGAGAGGGGAAAAAAAGGGGGAAATAGACGCATTTTACTTCATTGATACTGAAAAATATTTCTGTAATTTGAAAATTGTTTTGGAGCTTTTTGTTATTAACTAATTTAGGGTCTCTCCGAAACTTTTTCTCATACTCCTTAATAAACGTACTTGTTCATTATTAATCTCATAATATTGGCGAATGAAAGTTAGGAAAAAGCCTATTAGCATTCGAACTTCGGCGATTAATCGCTGGGTTGTGGTTAACACACAAGAACAAGAAAACCGAATGTATATTTTGGACACGCTTTTCCAATCTACTTAAACCAGAATTTCAGACAGAATGCAACCGTAGTCACAGAATCACATATCAAATTTCACATATTTAAGTTATTGCTCTTTTGAAATATCGCGTTTGTATGTTTGCGAAAGTAAGGCAGACAAGCGATCAATAACTAGACGGAGTCGGCCCCACATATCTATATTTTAAAATTTAAACCTGTATACCAAATTTTACCTATTTAGATTTATTCATCCTGCAACTATAATGCTTACTTGCATTCAGCCTCACAATGGATTTAATTCAAAATTTAGTATAAATCTAAAAATTTGATGAAAAATTGATATATCAAATTTTATTCCTCTAGCTTAAACGTTTTTTATTTATTGTGTTTACAGAGAGACGTAATTCCGAAAATATGTTTTCCGGGTTAAGAGAGGTCTGAAATTTGGATATCTATTTAAATCTCAAATCCGAATTTTTTGACGATAATAATAACTTTGCACATTTCATGTAAGAGAAAATAAAGTAAAAAAATTATTTAATATTTGATACTTGTGTTGAACAGTCTATGGAAATTAAAATGCAACTGTTGAAAATAATTTTTATCATATTTCGTTGTAAACACTTATGGAGTTTTCAAGTTTAGGACATAATATTTTTACTAAATTTTGTATCATTCTTTTAAAATTAGTATTATCTTGTTCTGGCTTTCAAAATATGTTAGAAATATGTTGTTGTTTTTTAAAATTACGAGACATTAAAACTATTTGATGCAGCATATTCTTCAATTTAATTGAAAATAATATCGCAGAAAATAAAAAGATTTTGTGTATAACAATATTTTACATGGAAATAATCTTTTGCATAAAAAAAATTAGTTAGATAAAAATCGTTTGTTTATGGACGCTTCGGGATTCCATTGAATGCAAATATTATATAGATTTTTACCTTCTCACATACAATACACGCTTAAAATTCTGCTTCCAACTACTAAAATATCTGCCAAGTTTTAATAAAAGTTTTGAGACAATTTATTAAATTGTTAATTTTTCATTAGAAAAAAGCATGAACATTTCCTTCCAAGGAACACTAAATATACCAATTTTTTATAAAACAGGTAAATTTGTAAATGCAGAATAAATGACAACTCTACTGAAGAACAGTTTGGGAAGCGATGCATTAAATACTTTTTATAATTTTAATTTACTTTTATATTCTGTTATATTTAATGCTGAATAGATATATGCATTTCTAGCGGCACTCTGATATTTTAAGATATTTAATTTTCGGCGCTCTTCTTAATGATTTGTTGAAAATTAAGTATCCAAATTTTCAAAATCTAATATTAACAGATCAAATATAAAGAACTTGAATTACTAAATAAGATCCTTATTTGTGTGTATGTTATTATATCTTGTATCGAGTGCCATTTATTGCTGCTAAGTCAGTGGCGATGGCTGGGGGGGGGGGCAGAATAATCTTAATATACCCTAGGCACCATTTATCTTGGAATTTTACTGATTATTTGTATTCTAGTCATCTTCATTTTAATACTTTTATTAAGGTATTAACTAACTATTAACTAATTTGTACCTTTGGACAGAACTTAGAACTTCTTTCTGTGAATGCATTCAATACAAATGCGTGAAAAGGAAATTATTTAACATCCCTTTCTCAATATATCTACAAATGCGTCATACTTAACCCTTTAAAGAGCCATTTTCTTCTAGTCATATTATGTTAAAATATTTTTAGGCTTGAAATTAGAATAAGAAAAGGGATTCATTTTGCTTATTAGATAAATTTAATTTGATTAATTAATTAATTTGGTTAATGAATAATTAAGCAACAAATCAAGACACATCATTTTGTCTGAAATAAAGAACTGAAGCATCTACGTTTCTGACCTACTAAAAAAATTTGTCAGAACTTATGCCAACCTACATAATTTCATACAAAGATTGATAAATTTGGTGGGAAGCATACTTCCCACGGCCCTAGAAAGGGTTAACAAAACATAATATTTTTGTTTTTAAAAAAATGATATTTATGCAGTTGTAAAGATTATTTCTGTACATCATTTCCATGGAAGTAATATTCAACGTTAGAGAAACCAATCTAAGTTAACCAATATTCAAAGGTCTTTTACATTTGAAGACAATGGTAAAAGACAGGATGTAAAAATTTGAAAATTCAACATTAAAAAAAATAAAATTCAGAAATAATTTGAAATTGCCGTCAAAGTATGAAACAGATTCTCTTTTGAGTAAAATAATAATAATATAAAACGATATAAATATTTAACCTCCATGAATTAAAACATTTATCTTTAATTGTAATAAAATTTCATATTCTTTAAAATCTCCAAATTACTTAAAAATTATTTTGCAGTAAGAGGAATAGATTTCTGTATTTCGTTATTGAAGGAGTATGATAAAAATTAATTCAAAAGATATGTAATTTGAATTAAAGAATTTGTATTTCCACTTACTTTCTTAAAATACACAAAAACTAAACAAAATGTAATAAACTAAGAAAAAAAATTTTAACAGAACCATACGCTCTTGTTTTCAGCTGCTCAATTATTGCAATGTGTTTTAAAATTTATCTTCTTCTCTGTCTCTTGTTCTTAAATATATGCATGTTTGATGCGTTGCCAAATAAATTTTTGTTTATAAGCTTTCAAAAGTGAAAACTTTATCTACTTCTTGTTGATCGAAAGTTCCTTTTTCGTACTCATTATTTATAAATTAAAAATTACCGAAAGATGAACATTAATTATTTATTGCAAAAAATGATCATAAACTTTTATCAACAAATCTCGTTTTCAGTATTTAATTTATTAATACAAGATAACTTTTTAAAAACTTTCTTCTCTTTTTATTATAACAATCGTGACATGAAGTTTAAATTCCTTTAAACCAAAAACATATATTAAAAAAAAATTCCGGCAGATTCTAATCGGTGTTTTAATTACGATCCAAAATTATAAAACAAAAACAAGGTGGGTGCGATTAACTAAACAGCGAAAAAGCAGGTGTCAATTACAAACCATGACTTGATTTGTATGCATTTCTGCCGATACATTAATGACAACCTCTTCGCCTAATGAAGAGAGCTGATAGCAGATACAGGTTTCAGAAAGATGAGTCCGTAGATTAAGTCATTATTATTTATTTTCTTGCGCTTGTTGAGTAACGCTTTTTGTTTTGTATTCATCCCATCAGCTGCTTTTAAACCGGAAATCGTGCTGCAGTTCGCGTGCATGGGGAGTGATATGGTGGAAGTCCGTCCATACGATTTGTACACGAGGTTTAGGAAAAAAAGATTCCTAACCGTCAGATGGTGGCAGAAAACACTGGAAGCTATGAAAAAATTTATTATGATTTCGGATGAAAAAGATAACTTTACAATATAAGAAAATGAGACTCGACTTTCTCTTGTATTTATTCATCTAGTTTATTACTATATTAGCCTCTGTACTTGCAGCTCTGTATTTATTTATTCCCTCTTTCTATTTGTGCATGCGTGCGTGTATGAAAAAGCGAAATACATATTATTATTAACTCTTACAGTTGTTTTTTATTTCGTATATTTAACGTCTTAAGATGTTTCAAAACAACTAAGATATTTCCTAATTTGAATAGTAATTAATTAATTTATATTAAATATAGAAATAAAAGGTGGTATTGCTATAAACTGTGTTATTTAAATTAAGATGCTTCAAAACCTTTCCTAATTTGAACAGTAATTAATTAATTTATATTAAAAATAAAAATAAAAAGTGGTATTGCTATAAACTATGTTATTTAACTTAAGTTGCTTCAAAACCTTTCCTAATTTGAACAGTAATTAATTAATTTATATTAAAGATAGAAATAAAAGGTGGTATTGTAAAATCATCCTGCATCCATTTCAGCATACCAAATTCTTAATAGCGCACTGAACTCTTCTTGTTCCTCTTGTTAGAAGGAACAAGTATATCAAATTTTATTCAGTTCTGACAAAAAGGTGATTAATGAAGTTAAACAAAAATGGTCATTCAGTTTTATATATAGAGATTTATGCGAATCGGATATGTATTTGGACTGTGCACTCTAATTGACTGGTTTCAAAATATGATTTTTTTTTTCTTTTGTCGGCAGCATCAACTAAATTTTATTTTTAGAGTATCTTGTTGCTTTTTTGAGTCCGACTCACCCACACAAGGTCAAACAAATAGAGTATCCTCTAACTTTTTGACTTGAATTTAATCTTGATTCATATCTTTGATATACACTAATATTATTCACGTATCTTATTAAGTATTGCATCCATGTACAAATGAATATGAGATTCACAATCACTCTGCAGTCAGATTTAATCCAAAATTTTATACAGCCTACAATTTTAGCAATAAATCCATTTGTTAAATTCACCTAACTATATGCATTTGTGAATTTTTGAATTTGCGTTCACATAACAACAGATATGACTTCAAAAATGATACGGTGGAAGAAAGGAAGGGGGCGGGATTCAAGGAGGTGTTAAGCATAAAGATTGGTATTGATGAATTTCGTTGGTATTGATGTATTAAGATATGTAGTATCGATCTTTTAAGTTGGAAGTTGTTTTCTTATAAATATTTTTGTTGAATAAAAAAAACATTTTATTGAATATTCTTCTGCGATATTAAAATTATCACATCAGAATAAACGAAATTTCAATATCGAATGATTTGACTTTCGATCTTTATATTTTTTATGAACATGTATAAAGTATTCGAATGCTCAAAGTTTAATTACTTACGTTTCAAATTAAACTTCAAATTTTAAATGAGAAGAGAGAAAAATTGAGAAACACACAGTACAATATACAGAATGGATAACGCTTTTGAGATGGCCGATGTTACATGTCTATCAAAATTTCAAATTTAAAAATATTTTACTGGGAAAGTCATTAAGACTAAACATAGAGAACATAAAAAGTAGAACATTAGTAAGTAAAAAAGAGAACAAAGAGAAGCTAGATCGTGAAACTTGGTACGCCGATTTGGCATCTAAAGAGTAGATCTATGTCAAATTTTGATTTAAGTTGGTCAAGGGATCGATCGTCTCTTGGTCTGTACTTCCACATGTATATAAACACCATACTTCAAAAACATAAGGACTTATATAAATGACTTTGGTAAGTCATCTTGTAACTATTTTATCATTCACTGTCATGTTCTAGTTTCAGGGGTCGAGATAAGGCCTTTCAAAAATGGATATTCGATTTTCTTTATAAACAGAAGAACAAAGAGCAAAACGCTTGTGTGCAATAATTTCAAGGCAAAAAAATGAATAAAGTCTTGTTCAAGGTCTATAAATTTAAGCTGAGGGAGGGGGTTGGAAAAAGGTTTTACACAATAAAGCTTCATACATATCAAGCTAAACTTATCAGTTGTGCCCAAAGGGTTAGTTCTCACACATTTCTATGAAAACCAACTTGAAATCCAAAAGAACAATAAGAAACAAAGCATGTTTTTCTTTTTTTAGAAGCGAGCATATCGTTTTTAATAAATGGAGAGATAAAATGACCTTGATGCGTAAAGAAAAAACTTTTCTTCGCATGGCTGCTCATTTGGGAAAACCTCGTTATTTGATAAGAAATCGTTTTTCCGAGTTCTTTGATTTATACCGCATCTCCTATGTCCGCTGGCACATAATAAGTCTCATGTTTATGATATCCGTTTAGTGGCTTCTGTTTTTATAGATGGCGAACAGGCTGTGAATTGCACTCCCTGTAGTTAAAGACCCATTTATGTCATCAGCTTTAACAAGATGGTAGCATCTATAAATTTGCAGTTAAAACGGGGAAAAAAATTCTTATATTCTTTATTGTTATTTTTTCGCATATATAGTATTTATCGTAATTGTCAAAAATTCGAACTCGAGATTTTGATGAATCTCCACGTTATAAAATATGTGATTCTTTTAAGCAAAAATCCCATACGATTTAAATGCAGCCATGGCTATCAACAAATACATGTCTATCACATTTAAAATTTGTTAATTTTACCTCATGAAAAGGGTGCAATCTGTTAAGCTGTACAATTAATAGTAACGATTAACTTTACGGCTAGAAGAATGCCTATAGTTGTAAGCCATTTTTACTTTTTTGAAAACGAAATATACAAAGAGAAAGTATTGTAATCGTCAAACATTTAAACTCGAGATTCTGGTGAATATTCTCGTCTCACACCTCCCTGAAAAGCACATTTTTGGAAAATGTCCGTCTGTCAAGAATCACGATAATTCAAAGCTTCTTTAAGCTAGGCGGGTAAAATTTGGAATGTGGTCATTTGTTGATAATTAATATATTTTGAAAGAAATTATTTAGAGGAAGTTTGTTTGGCTAGTTATTCGAGTAAAAGAGAACTCGATAGCGACACAATGCAACGAACATTTGTATAGGTAGAAAAAATTGAGTACACAGATTTAACATCAAAAATATAGCAAATCTTGGAAAATGTCTGTCAGTGATCGCGATAATTGAAAACATTTTAAGCTAGACGGGTAAAATTTGGAAAGTAGTCTTTACACCATATTTGTAGATTTCTGATATATTTTGAACGAAATCTATTTAGAGGGGATTTGTCTGACTAGCTATTCGAGTATAAAGGAGATCTATAACTACAAAACGCAAAGAAATAGACAGATAAATTGTGTGCACATATTTAACATCTAAACTATCTTAGAAACTCTTATCAATTCCTGAACCAAATCCGACAAGCGGTTGACTGTCTGTCGGTCTGTATTTTCGCATGCATGTAAACGCAATAATTCCTATCGGTAATAATTTAAATCAATGAAATTCGGTATATTATCTTATGATTATAACTGTAGTTCGGTGTGAAATTTTGATATCAATCGGTCTTTATAATGGCTTCCAAAATATATATATTCGCACGTCAGAAGTTTATATTTCGTAATTATCGTTCCTTAATGCCAGGCAAGGGATTCGCGGCCTTAACCAAGTTCACAATTTTATGTAGGGGGGGGGGAGAGAGAATAAAAATTTATTCGCTTCCCCATATCCAATTTATTTCAGAGCATGCGAGTGAGTTTCGGGGAAACCATTTCTACTAGTTTTTAAAGACAATTTTGGAATTTTCAAATAATGAATAAGAATCCATTAAAAGGGTTAAATACATGTACCAAACACAAAAAAATGAAAGTATTGTAATCGTCAAATAATTCAAACATGAGATTTCGATGCATCTTCACGTTTCAAATCCCCCTGAATCCGAAAAACACATTTTTGGAATTATACTTGTCTGTAAGTGACCATCATAACTTAAAAGCGCTTTCAGCTAGATGGATGAAATTTTGCATATAGTCTTTTTTTGTAGATTTCTAATATATTTTGAAGGAAATTTATTTAAAGTCGCTCTGTCCTTTTGTCTGAGTGTGGCATGTCATCTTGCGATTCAAATTGTAGTTCTGATTCAAATATAATTTCAATCGGTGGGAATAAAAGGCTTCCAGAACATATATTCATTTTTCTAATTTATGCAATGAAGCACACCCACAAAAAATAATTTCGCAGTATATTATAGTACAAAAAGCGTTTTTTCCATTGCATAGAATTTCTCAAATAGGCTTTTAATACTAATTTTGTTCGTACGATTTTTTCCTCTAATTTAAATTTGGAATATTTTAGATGAATTTTTAAAAAAATATTTACTTCATACTAAAATATTTACTTTAAAATTTTTATTTATTTGGGTTTATGTCCAAGTGCATTTTGACGATGTTAAATATATTTTTGTTAGATTTTTTTCCTTATTACAAATGTATAAGCAAGAATTTAAAAAAAAAATCGAACTAAAGCTAGATTTTAAACAAAATATTATCATTCACAGGTTTTGGACTATAAGCTGGGATTTCCTTTCAATTTTATAATATCTTTATCTTGGATAGATGCAAGAAGATAAGAAATGCATTAATTCCGTTTTAGAGTCACCATTGATAATATCTTTTATTCTTATAATGTCATTTTCCTCGTGTTCTCATTTTTATTACGTACTTTTACTTAACTAGATTTATTTCGTGCTTTTAAAAATAAAATTTGTAATCGATGTTTCAATCATTTCATGATCAGTAGGAAATTTGTGGATTTTAGATGAAAATACACTACTTCAATATTTTCCGAAATGAATTACCATTTAATTATTAATGTAATTAAATTCTGATTGCATCGTGCTAAACGCATGAAATATGAGAAAAAAAAGAATATTTCTGGATATAGTAATGTTTAAAATAATGAATTATAAATTAAAGAAACAAAATGGGAAATAATTAAAATTAAAAAAAATATTTAGGGCACTGCTATAAACGAATATTAAAGACTTTTTCTTTGTCTGATGCGGCATTCAGATCTTTTGATGATACTTTTACATTAGCTTGACAAAAGGATTGACGTGTTCAGGTTTAGTCCTTTATATTTGGCTTCTATTTATATCACATTGTCGCTAATATTTGTCGTCAATGTTTGGTGTTAACTGGCGCCAGTATTTTGACTTGGTTAAGTTCCACGAGAACACTAAGATACATTTGTAAGTAAAAAAGAAAAAGATGAAGGGTTGTTCACAATATCTACATTATAAAAGCCATTCATTGTACTGGAATCCAAGAAGCTAACGATATCTTAACATTTTGTAATCCCATTTCAGTCTTTTATGATCACGGTCTAGATGAAATGACAAGTATCTCTTTTGAAAAGGAGATTTTGAATCAGAAATTGGAAAGTTCGTTCCTTCTTTTTAAGTCTCTTGAGGATAATATTTTTCAACCCTTTCAACCACCTGAAAGATTACATCTGTTATCTTTTCTTATGAGAAATAAATCTATCGCCCTTACTCGGTGCGCACCAAAAGAGCCACGAAGTTAATCTATCTGCAAGATGATCAGAGATTATATGTAGGTACAGAAAACTGAATTCTAATTCTGCATTACTGACATTTTTTGGTGTCATTCTCAGTTATTTCTGATCTAGTACATCCAGCCAAATCTTTGTGCCGACGCCATAAAGGTTTTAAAAAATAAAATACCGATACCTTGTCTATCAAGGAACAGAGCCGGAAAAAAATCTTGACGATCTTAATCAATGAAAATATCTAGGTTATTTGAAGCATTCAAAATCAAATTTCTTATCAATTTTATTTTAATTCTTTTTATAAGTATCTCTAAATAACCAATTTTAGCAATCTCAAAAAGTAAAACATTTAATTGCAGATTTCTTTATAAAACGCTTGTTTCTATATATAGAATATTAAAAAATAATGCAAAAATGAAATTAATTTTTTTTTGTAATTTAAAATAAAATAGAAAAAAAATAAATTTTAAACCACTTGGATAATAATTAAGAGGATCAGGTATTTTTTAAAAATTATAAAGTACTACATTTAAAAAAAAATTATATTGTAAAAATAATTTCTGAATTTTAATTGTGTAGGAATGTTTCTAGAATATTGTTCCACAATAAATTTAAGCTATACTTGAAATATTTCCTCTTTGGTAAACTTTCGAAGAAGCGCGCCTATATTTGTGCTTTGTTTTCATTTAAACCTCCAGCAGAAAATTCGAATGCAAGGAATCAATCACAACATTTTAACATTTTTTAATTTGTGTTGGTTAAAAATAGTCAAAAGATAAAACCTATTGCTTTCGTGGTACATGTCACTGGTGAGGCGAGTTTTAGAACTAGCAACATACTATTAATGAACATGATCAAATTTTAACTTGTCAAACATGGGATATTTGAGGATTTTTTTGGAATGGAATGCAGTTGATATTTAAGTACCTGCCTTCATTTACCCTTGCTTCTCATCTCCCCGCACCAATGCAATGATTGCAACGATTATACCAATTCATGCTCAGACGGACAAAATCAGTTGCAACAGATTCTATACTATTTGCGTTAAAATGGAAAAGGATTATAGATCAAAACACAAAGACAGATAAAGTTTAAAATCTAATATAAAGATATATAATATAATCTAAAAGTTTAATTTTTAATTTAGGAACACTAGAATTATTGTCATCAAAGAAAATTCATTATAAAGGGGAAAAAAAGAAGAAGATTATTATAGTAAATATAAAGCAAATAATAAAAAAAATTATGTCGAGCATAACAGAATTCCTCATTCTGTTATGAGTTGCAACTATGCAATAGTGGATTTTGTTTAAAATTATAATTGAGATTGGTATTTTATAATGTGAATATGAATTGATTTTATTGTGCTAGTCATCGCAAATGTTATACAAACAATAATTTTCTTTTAATTCATATTAAATTCATAAAATCGTTTATTCCAATTAAATTCAAATTTGAAAAAGTCTAACTACTGTACGTTCTCACGCTTATCGTTATGTACTAACCTCAACTTCTTAAACCGTCGCTCAAGTAATTATTTAGTGCCAGTTACAGCATTATTCCTCAAAATGGGAAATCCCCTTTCTGAACTGTTACAAGGTCACTAACATGTGTTTGGACTATCTTTTACATTAATATTCTTAGATGTTGAATTGCGCCACATTTCTATCCAATGGTCATAGTTCAGATTCGTTAAAATAGTATCGAAAGTTGCATTTAAGTTTTTCTTAATCTATCAAGTCAACAATAAATGGAGTTAAGTTTGTTTTTAATCGATGACTGCAATTCCTTTCAAATGTCTACAGATTCTCTCAAATATCTATATATATACTATTTAGAAACTAATATTTGCTAAAAGAAATTATATATATATATATATATATATATATATATATATATATAATTTTCTTAATTATTTAAAAATTTGAAAGGGAGAACAAATTTATATTCAACATAAATTATTTTATTTGATCAAAAATTAATACATAAGACGATTTAAGAAAATTAATAGAAATTATGAGCACTAACGGCTATAAAAATTAAAACGACTATAAAAAATTAATACAGATGACGATTTAAGAAATGATAACTGATAAAAAAAATTTAAACACTAACGGCTATAAAACATTATTTTATAAAAAAAAATTTGTATTTTTCATTTGCAATGCATTTGCATCGACTTAAAAATTCCCATTAATAAAAAAAAGGCCATTTATCAGCAAGAAATAGATGCAACAGGTCTTTATTTATATAAATAAGTATACAGTCCCTCAACTTAAAAAACTTCCAACTATGTTGCGCGTGCGCCGGAGAATGACGTCACAGCGTCGGGATGCGATAATTAGAGGGCAGAAGAGGGCCGCCATCAAAATTAATGAGTGGAAATTACTAGGCCTAGGGTTGGCTTTTTGTCACCTCTGCGCCGCGGTGCCTTTTATCGGTAGGCGCGTAGGCCGCCCTTTTAAAGCGCAATTCGCTCCTCCTCCCCATGCTAATAGCGATCTCTTTCTTTTTTCCCGTTACACACACACCTGACGGCACCGTGCCATTAAAATGAGCAGGTGTAACACGTGGAAGAATGCTGCGCCCAGGAATGTCTGATAGCCACCCTCGTAGCCTGATGGACAGGCGTACCCCGCTCCATATCAAATTGTTAACTACTTGATAGACGTGGTACGGCTCCCTTCTTCGAAATTAATTCGTTTTTTGATCTCGCGCGGGCTCATTGTAGTGTGGCTGGGTTGAGATTGTGACTTCAAAAGGTGAAGAAAAAAAAGAGAATGCGCGATATTTATATTACATATATAGTATGGCGCGATTCGTCATTTTTCAAAAGCTTTTAATTTAAATTCAGTAGTAATTCAATTTTTTTTTCTCTTTTTCTTTGAACTTTATGTTAACAAAACGTTAAAATATGGCCTGTTATTAGAATATTGGTGAATTTGAAGTAAAATCTAAAAAATACATAAAGTTGTCTCTTCTTTTTAATTGTTTCAGTTAAATGGTTTTGGACGCAGTTTCGGTTGTATCTTTCAGGACACTAATTCTTTTTTCAATCAAAAAACACTTTAAAAACACGCATTACACCCCCCCCCCCCCAACAATAACAAAAAAAAAACTTTTTAAAAAGCATTTTAGAAGTAAATTTTATTATTTATTTTAAAGTCTTATAATACAATTACTTTTTATTTAATATTCAGAATTCTATATAATGGTTATTTATCACAAATATTAAATCAATCATTTCAAAAATTATTATTGTATTATGTTATCACATCATTTTTAAAAAATACAAATATTTGTTTCATATGATTGTTCATATAATTATTATGAATTATTTATTATAATAGGCACATGAATGACAAATTATTATTCATTTTTACCTTAAAAGAATTGCATTTTTGTGCTATATTCGTTTTTAGACTGTTTTTTTTAACGTAAATTGAAATTTTGAGTAAATTGAACTTTACTATTACGTCAATTGAATTTTTTAAAGTAGTGTTCTCCGTTTTGAGCAATCATGTTCTGATATATTTTATTTATTAATATAAACGCGATGTTTGCAATTTATTGTCCTTTAATTGTACAGTCATTTAAAGCGCTCACAAGCAAAAATGTTATTAATCCTAATTTAACGCTTTGTTTGTTTGTTTTTTAAATTTTTTTTATTTATTTATTTTTGTTATATAGAAAAATTACAATTTTTATAAATTTATTTAATTATAACTCAAAGCAGTTTTAATTTATTTTCGTATCAGTGACGCAATTTAAAGAAATAGAAAATAAGCCTTTTAAATTTCGCTCTCCCCTTTTTGATTTGATTTTAAAAGCGACAAATAAATACAAAAACATTGTTTTTATTGCTATTATTGTTTAAATTTCAGTTATCTTTAAAAAATTTATTTAAAACAATATAATATATGTTATATAATATGTAATATTTAATTTATATAAATTTAAAATATTGCCTATTAGGGAGATTTGGAGGATAAATTGACTTAAAACTAAAATGAATTTGAAAGGAAAAACAGATTACTCCCGGGGAAGAAAAGATTATCTTTAAACTAAGGAATGAAGGCAAAACTCTTTGGGAAATTAGCAAGATTGTTGGAAGAACATGTCCCTTTATCCGAAGAATTATTAAGAATTACAATTCATCAAAATCTATTATCTCAAAATTACGTAATGGGCGCCCATCTGAGTTAATTAATCCTAATAACAGATACATCTTTAAATCCAAACGTCTAATTTATAGAATATTGCAACTTAAATTGCAAATGGGATTAGAGACAAACTCTTCGTTAAGATATCATGCAAGAAATTTTGAAAATCTGGTTATCATGGCCATGTAACCTGTAGAAAACCACACACATGATGTGGACGGATAACAGATATGAGAAAAATTAATTATGAAAATATAATGCGAATTTAAAAAAAAAGATTGGTTATCATGGCCATGTAAATATAGAAAATCACATACATAATGTAGACAGATGACAGATCTGAGAAAACTCTTCAGGAAGATGCTATGAAGAAAATTTTGAAAAAGGCTGGTTATCATGGTCACGTAATCTGTAGAAAACTACACAAGATATAGATATCGAGTTCACTTGAACTCGAACAATCATATAGACAACTTCTGAAAGAATTTCGTTCAAATTTTGATAAAAATCTGCAAATTTGGTTTTAAATTCTACATCAAATTTCATTCATTCAGTTCAAAGTCTTTTGGAATCATCTTGTTTACAAACAGACAGACATCATGCCAAAAATGGGTTTTTCGAACTCAGGAAGATCTGAATTGTGCAGATTCGTCAAAATCTCGAGTTCGTATTTTTTTGATGATTACAATGTTTTCTCTATACTTCGTATACACATAAGTGGGGGGAAAAAAAGAAAATCAGAAATCGCTGTTAGGTTTCTAATATTGCCTATCGTCTTTCCTACATTAATCCTTTTTTTAAAAATTCTTATCCTTGTTAAAAATTCTATCTTAATTTAAAACTAATTTTCGATGCATCTATACAGTTATTCTTTCTATGTCTTTATTGTCAATGTAGTATTTAATATTTATCAGTCTGAATACTGTTTGTTAATAGATTCGAAAACCCTCCGCGTTTTAGCGCATGCGCCAAAAAGCATTTATTTAGTCAAAATAGGGGTGAGAGGAAAGATGAAAAGAGATGTTTACATTTAACAATAAAGTGAACTCTGATTATTGGCGGAAAATCAGAGGAAGCGAAAAAATTGAGAATAATTCTTAATATTGTGAGAAAAAGTTTCTATTCACAATAAAGTACTTAGAGCAATTTTTATTAGCTTTGAGAGATTTAAACACCAAATATAATAAATTAAAGATTTCTATTCTTAAAATTTGGTAATTCGCTTTTTTGCAAAATAATAATATTTTTTATTTGTTATTGAATTTTTTATGACATTTTGGAATGACAGTGAAAGATAATCTCGGTTACATTTAATGATATCATATAAAACATTCTTCATACCACTCCTGAAAGTTATTTTGCACTTGCGTATAAAGAATCAATATTCAATTTTGAGTTAAAATAGGAAGTTTAAAAACAACATGACACTCACATACATGTGTAAAAAAAAGAGAAAGAAAAAAAAGAAAGAATATGAACGGAAAGTTATCTAATTGGAGGAAATCAAGGTAAAAAAAATAAACTCCCCCTCTCCCTCCCCCCCTTTTTTTTGTACCCTTTGTTGTATTTTAAGGGAATGTTTTTCATACCTAACCCGTGAAAAGAAGCAGATACTGATGCCATCTGTTTGACTTTTAGAAGCGTTTAAATAGACAAATGTTGGTTTTTGTTGGTCTAATATAAAGGCAATGCATACGACGCAGACCTTTCATTTTCTCTTATTTTCTAAAAATATTCGATAGAATTTTTCGCAACTATTCCCCTAGAATGCTGTCTGATAATGTGTATTATTTACTTTATATTCTATTCTATTTAGATATTAAATATAAATTAACATATTCTATTGTTTTCCAAAGTTTCTAAACCCTCTGCACTGTTGCGCATGCGTTAGGATGAGTTTAATTCGACAAAATAGGGATGAGAGAAAAGATGGAAGGAGGAGATATTTACATTTCACAATAAAGTAAATTTCGCGAATGCACACATCCTTCCGCTTCTCGCCCTTTAGAGAAATAGAATCTTTGAAAAGTGGTAGTCTCAGGATACTGAAACGAACATACACTGTATTTTTAAAACTAAAAGAATTATAGAAATCAGATATGCAGTAGCTTTTACTTGATAGGAACTTTATATAAGGTTTTTTGCAATGTTCACTTTTTATATGAAGTCAATTTGGAAGATATCTACCTATTAAAAATAATATAACAACCGTCATTCTTTCTACTTCATCACAGTCCTCCTTCTTCCTTTTATCTACTGAGGTGACGATTTTTCAAAGTCTGAAATATTATGTTTTTAAAACGTACACACAAACAATAATAGACAGCTAGTTACGGAAAATATCTTAACCTGACAGAAGCCTTAATAGATGAGTAAGCTATGATATCGCAAAAAAAAAAAAAAAGTAACTGTTCTTCGTGACTTAAGATGTTTAAACAATCTTTAAATGTCATCTGCAGACTGTTTTATGATTGGCATCTCCTATAGTTTGTTGAGTCTAGTTGGATGATGATGTATTCGATACAAAAACGTTAGTCATTTTTAAAATTTGGAAATTTGTTTTCGATTGTTGAATATAAATATGCTAAAACATTAACAGAACATAAAAGTTTGCTATAAATATTTAAGCTGATATGCTTTATTTCTTTATTTGTTTTATATAACATTTTATGTGAAAGGGAAATATTTTTCGATTTCTCAGATTTTTGTTTTGTTTCCTACTGTATTAAATTTTCTTTATCCTTGTAAGAGTAATGTATGCAATTTATTATATGATGTAATTAGCTTATTAAAGCAACAAAAAACCCGTGGGAAAGGTCTTTCCAAAACTTTCTCGCATACTCTCTAATGAAAGTGTTATGGTAATAAACGCTTTGCATGACATTGGCGCACAATAGTTGCGAAATATTAACCTTTGGCGGGAATTTAGCATTTTTGATGAATCAATAGTGTTATCTTTGGAGAGTTATTAGGCTATTAATCCCTGGCTTGCCGTTAATAGTATCCGAAAATCGAATTTCGATTTTAGATACATTTTTTCAAACCGATTGAAACAAAAATGTGACATAAAACTACACTTAAAAAAATGGAATGGCTCATATTATTAATAAATATTTTCTCTCAAGCATTGTTCAAGACGGTGCATCATTTTGATATTCTATTTATTTATTTTTTTAATTTTAATTATAAAAAA
This sequence comes from Argiope aurantia, assembly GCA_026543865.1. NCBI lineage: Eukaryota > Metazoa > Arthropoda > Arachnida > Araneae > Araneidae > Argiope > Argiope aurantia. The sequence goes on from JAPMOR010124814.1 coordinate 278,686, forward strand.
TACCTACAGAATGGTAAAAAGATATAGATTCATTTTTAATGGTAAATGAATAAAAAAACAATTATATGTATTTATTTTTTTGTGTTATAAACAAGTTCATGTATTAAGTTAATAATAATGTATCGAATTTCTTTTTCAAGGTCAAAGGGTTAATTCTGAAAGTTATCTGGGAAATTAGATGAACATACGCGTGATCCAAGAGTTATATCACAAAATGTAAAACTGATTTATTTCATTTCATTTCGATTTATATTAATCCAATAACTTTAAAAATTAGTCGAGAAGAGATAATATATATCAATGTCACTGTCTACATTTTTTTTCTTTCTATTTGAAATGCATTCCTAGCTACTCCTAGAATCCTACTCCTAAAATTCCTTCCTACTCCTAGAATGAAATTAACTCTTAGATTATATGATAGTATCCTTAGAACAGCAATACTTTATTTTTATTTTTAAAAAAATTCATAATTAAAGAAACCAGTACATGTGGTCTTCCTGGAACTTTTCCTCGTACTCTCTAATAATTATAATATCCTTCTTTCTCTTTCTCACATAAAAATTGTGAACCTTGGGCAACGCTGTGAACGTCAGGAGTGTCAAGTTTTTATTTTCAAAGTCCCTTTCATGAGTGGTATACCGCATATGTATTTTGGGCGCCTTTTTTTTTTTTTTTTTTCCCTTCAATATATTAAAACGAAAGTTTGACTCGGAACAATAATCACAAGATAATAAATGAAATTTCGTTTAAGTAAGTCATTGCATTTTTGAGTTATTACATGCATACTAAAACACAAATCAACATACTGATTTAATTCTACAATTGGAATGGATTTACATTTTAGATGCTAAACTTGGGAACCAAATTTAATCTATTTATATTTACTATTTTCGTTCAAATTTCATCTGCCTGGTTCATTTATATTGTTAATTATTGTATTTGCAGTCAAATTGAAATAGTATTTTTTTGTATCTTCTTTTTTTATTCAGAGAAGTTTAAAGCATACAGATACATCAAAATCTCAAGGTCATGTTTTTTTGTATATTATATAAATAAATAAAAATAAATATTTTTGAAATGAACGCCAATATTGTTTATATCAACTTAAAATCCCAATACAAAATTTCTTCCATTTGGTTTCTTTTTGGTTTTGAGTCATCACGTTTTCAGAATCAGGCATCCTTAGTCCCCCCCCCCTTACTTTTTTTAAAATTCAGCCTGAACCAAGACATGGAGGTATATCAAATCTCCGACGGCCAATTTTTTAATAGTATAATATTTTCTTCCATATACATAATATATTTTTTTAACATAATTGCAGAACATGGTACACATGGAGCTCCAACTCAAGAACAGCTATTATTCTATCATTTTACTTTGAATGAACAGAAATATTTATTACTAATAAACAAACCTAAACTTAAATATTCTGAATAACTAAGAAGATTAAAAAATAACAATCATTAAAAAGAAACCAATCATAAATGAAGCATATTAAAATTCATTAAACTTCGAGTCTCATTTCCTTTAGCAACTAAGAAGTGAAAGCAAAAGGCCTTTGAGGTAATTTCTCGGCACATCAAGTAACGAGGAGGCTGAAAAGGCTCCTGCTCCAGAAAGCGAATCATCCAATTTCTAGAGGTAACAGTTTTTTAATTGTAATTATCCATACCAATACTTCTACAAGAGTGAATCCGTCTCACGTGACTTAACACTTTGAGATACGCCTTAAGAATAAAAAATTAAACCAAAATGAAATCTGTATGCTTTTTTTTTTATTCAGCCACAGAAGTTCTTTGAAAGAATCGATAAAAGAAAGAATTTAATTAGTGTAAGAAGTTTTTCCTTTTCATTCTGACTCGAAGATAAACGGCCGTTCTTCAACTGCGATGAAAAATAATGAAGCAACTGTAATGATGTTAGGTGATGATTTAGTTTTTATTATTATTATTTATTTTTTATCATTTTGAAACTCAGCAGAGTTCATTTCAAAACTTTTCTGCTTCGCTTCTTCTTGTGAACTGGTTTCTCTGTCTGTACGAGAAAAAGATGGATCATCTTTTCATGTGAAGAATTTGGTACAAGTTATTGAAGATTCATTGTTTCAGCATGAAAATATTAATTTGTTCTCGTTCTAATTAGTTCATCAGAGAATTCCAATATATTGATGATGTGGAGAATTTTAGATGGATTCCTTCAGGAAGACTACCTATTGCAATGGTTATCATGATAAGACTTACGATAAATTTCTTCAATTCTTCATCGATCATGGTCCATATAACCCAAAAACCCAAAAGCATTCTTCGTTCAAAAGTTATATATGTTATAAAGTATAACACTTTCTCAATGTTATCTTGTGAGCAGATAACATAGAAAAGGCAGTAATTTTGTTTGGATTTTAATTGGCTTAGAATATGTTGTAAGAAATGTAAAAATCTCAGACGAGTTCGTAAATGGTCCATCTAGATCAAAGGGATGGAAATAGGTGAAAATTTCAGTACGCTATAGCCTTCTTAATATTGAAGATAGAAAAATAAATCCTATTAGCCAAATTAGGGTCACATTAAGGCGGACAACTTTTGTATTTAAAGTTTTTCAATAATTGCAATATCTTAGAAGTTAAGGGCAGAAAAGTGATTTTCATGCCCTAATTTTGACTGTTTCTAATATCAAAAATTTATGTTTCCAGATAGTAACTCAGATGTAAAGGAATCTACTTTTGCCTTCCAGCTTGCAGTGAGGAATTTTTTTTTCAATATATATTAATTTGAGAGTAAAATAACAATACTTCCAATGTTTGAAATTGTTTACACTATATATATATATCTCAAAATCATTTTAATTAGTTCTCCAATAGATTGAGTATGCTTTGACCACTATTTGAAAAACATATGACTTTTTGAGTTACATCAAAAGTTATACAACACTTATAACAGTTGTCAAGTTTATGCTGTCCAAGTCTTAATGGTGACTGTAATTATAATACCACTTTAAACGATCATCTGCAACTGAAGATTTTTTTATCGTCTTTGAAAAAAATGAGAATGTAGAAATACTGGGTGTAACTACAATAGTTTGATTTTTCATTTTCATTATTTTGTAAAAAGAGTTACAATCAATTATATGTTACTCAACAAGTTTAATAAATTTATTAAAATATAATATTCATCTATTTAGTTATTGTATTTTATTACTCCAATCCTATTAAAATTTGTCAAAAAAATAAGAACATTTAAATTTCATGAAAAGTTAATCTTCAAGACATTTATTTATCACACCAAAATTACGCAACTTGGTCAAATATGGCACTCGGCAAATCAGAAAAAAACATAGACAATTTAATGTTTTCTTATGCTTTGTTTTCTGTTATTGTTTTTCATTGAAAGAAAACAACATTAAGATATATGAATTTATATGTGAAAAAAAAGCATCTTAGTGACCCAAAATGGATGATTTTTGATGGATGGAGAAATACTTCGTTTGGGCCTTTCATTTTCTTAATACCTATGAATACCTCTGGAAAATATTTAAACAAGAAGTATCGGATTGAATGATATTTTAATTCACAAGCTAGATAAGGAAATTTCTATTTATATTCACAGCTTATTTTATACAGGTATGAAGTTATATCAGGAATTCTTAGTGGTGAATTTAATTTCAGAATTCTTAGTGGTGAATTTAATCAGGAATTCTTTGTGTAATTCAGGAAAAATTTCCCTATGATGAAGAATTGGTTTTATATTTTATTCTCTAGGTTTAAAAAGTTATTTTAGCAATATAAAATTAGCTTTCCCTAACGATCTTCAACAGAATCAAAATTCAATCTCGGATTACTTGAAAAGTGAAATAAAACTATCCAGTATCTATTTGCGCAATACAATTATTGGTCTTCAAGCCTAATTTCAGCAATGAAACTTCATTTTGAAGAAACTTTTTAAAAATATTTTTTAAATTTTAAACTGCTTATAGAAACTGAAAGAAAACGAGCAATTGAAATGCTTTTAATCCTACAAAGAGAAGTATATCACCGATATTTGTAGAAAATATAAAGTGCCATTATAATCGCTTTGTCATTTTATAATATGCTTCTGTTATTGTGTGGTGTTTGTATTTAAGAAATAAAGAATTTAAAAAAAATCTGCCAAAATTTAATACAATGGCAAATTATCTATAATGCTCATATACTAGATTTAACCCTTAAATGCGTGAATTTTATTATTAATTTAAAATATATTTTAAAATTATATTAGGATCTAAAAAGCACAGGAAAAATAGTTTAAAAATTATAGTATTGACTTACAGCCTTTGAAAATGAAAGAACTGTTTGGCGAATTTTCACGAAATATATTTCAAATGCACTCGCTCTTTTGGTAATATAAAATGTCTAAAAAAAAAAAAAAACAAGCAAGCAACACTTATTTTATAAAGTTACAAAACTGAATAACACTTTACACTAATCACTTTTTCACATACCCACGATCTAGCAAATTTAAATTGTAAAGTTTAGAAATTTGGAATCGAACCGCCATGTCAACTGTAAAAAAAAAATCATAAAATTATCTATAATCTATGGTAGATGATTACATTCACATACGCTTAACAATGTCAGTCAAATCATTTGAATTTTCGGTATGTTGCAGAAATGCAACAACGCGGATCGAAGGCTTTAAAGAATATGAGTATCAATTCGATTTTTTTTATTTTCGTAATTATCTTAATTAGACCATTGAAAGTACAGCCGTAGGCGGTCAGTCCTTTTAATCCGTCTTAGAATCGGCCACACCAGATTGACACATAACCATCTATTAAATTCAGAACCTGTACCTATTTGTTCACATTGTTACTATCCCCTTTCAATTAAATATATTTTTGTACCATGCCCAAGCTTTAACAAATATAGATGAAACCGATTTGGCAATAATAAAGCTCATTTGAAAGACTTGCTGGGTGATAATCTACATCAAAACTTATTTTATTTTTTATATGACATTGGTATTGATAAACTCATTTGAGGATTCCCCCCCCCCCATTCTTCCAAAGTTGCTTTTTAGCTTTTTGTCTAGCTGAAACGTATTGAAATTTGGAAAACTTTTTCAAATCACGTGTTTGGTGCAGAATGGCCAAATATGTCTTTTGCACTGTAAAACCAAACCATTGAAATTAGTTCATTTCCAACTTATAAATGCTTTTTGTTTGGAAACAACAACAACAATAATAAAACACTTTTAAAGCATATTCTGAGATCATAACGAGAACATCTGTCCATATTTGTAAGAAGATGATGAACTAGTTGAAACTTTCGTTGGTTCGTCATCTCATTCTTCACATCACTAGCTCATCACAATCTCTGAAAAAACATTCCTCGGAATGCCTGCAATTCATTTCAAATATTCCAAAGACATAGAAAATTCCATGCAGCAGCTAAAAAAAGAAGGCGAATCTTTTCTTGTTTCATGACAGAGCGGACAGACAGCACAACGCGATACATCGAGTTGTTGCCATTCTGACAACGAGAAAAAGGAATTAATAAATACTCTTTCCAACAAAAGCGGGCCTCGGACTCATAAATCATAGTTATGATGGTGACTTTAATTTAAGTTTCTAGTGACGGTTGCTCGGTGGGGTGCTGAGCCGTGTTGAAATGCACGTTTGAGATGAGAAATGAAAATAGTAACAAAAAAAGCGAAGAAGCTCTGGGCATAAATCGGAAAAAGCCGTCGTCTCTGTGTCATATATACGTATTTCGAGTTTATCGTTTTTCGCCTTTTCTTTTAGCAATTTTTTTTTATTTAAGAAAACTGGTTGACTTTAATAAAGCTTTACACCATTTATTAAGTTGAATGGGGTTTTTTTTGTGTGTGTATTATTTTTTGATGAAGAAAATTTACAAATTTCTCTTTTGATTTTTTTTAAAGAAAAATTTTACTCAAAACTGACAGCGACTGGAAATTAATAGTAAAAAGTACCTGAAAAAGAATGTTTTTGGATCTTCTTACTCAGTAGTAAAATTAATTTGCTGAAAATTTAAAAGTTTCAAACCACCGCAAATTTAAAATAATAATAATAATAATTTTATGTCCCTCAAAGGTGCTTTAAACAATGTTTACTTAAAAATACAACACTAAAAAGAAAGCACGTGAATGAAATGATTAGCAGTTTAATGAAATATGTTTAAAAAAAGTTATTTAAAGCTTTAAAATTAAAATATTTTCCAAACGTAAAAAGTCAAACCAAAATGTCTTCCAAACATTCTGATTATTTATTTCATATTAAGTATTATGATTTGAAGTATAAAATATGCATATCTTATTGAGATATTTATAAATAATTGATATTTATAGATATAATAATTGCTAGTTAAAATAGTTAAATATATGACTTGCAGTATAAAATATGTATATCTAATTGTGATATTTATAAATAATTGATATTGATAGATTTATTTTTAATAATCGAGAATTTATAAATAATTAAATATAATAACAAGATTTATATTTATAGATATAAAATAATTGAGATTTATAGATAAAAATATCTAATAAAATTTTATATTTATAAAAATTAAAAAGATAGTTTGAAGAGATTTATGGAGTAAATTATTTAGATTGAGTGGTGCCAGTAATGCGATTAAGTTGATCTGCAAAACCTATTAGTATCTGTATTATTTTAGACTCTTTTTTTAATTGTAAATGTTAAATTTATTTTATTTCACTCGAATTCAAATGTAATTTCACTTTGTATTAATATATAGAGACTCCCGCATAGTCTGAATTCGTATAATGTGACGAAAAGAATGCTGGGCAGTTGTCATATAATGCAATAAATAGTCCTATATCAAGCATTAGGTAAATTTAACATTTTCAGATAGTTTTGGATTTTTTTTGTTTAGAAAAACAAATATAAATACTTACCTTTTAATTTATATACGAATTGTGGAAGTGGTCGTTTAAAAAATATTGCCTGAGAAAAATAAAAATATATAAACACATTTAAAAAATATTAGAACTAAATATATTAGTTCAATTTTTAATCAAAGATGTATGTATATGAAACAACAAATTAAACTTAACGAACTGTTAGCAATGAAACAATGCTTAATTTGACTAAATATGGGCGTAATTATAATTCCGAAGTATACTTGAATCTTCTTCAGTTTGATCGATAATTAGGATCGGATTATAAAACGTTCAATTGCCTAGGGCCCCAAAATTTCAAGGATTTTTTTTGCAGTACTTTGATAAGTATTTAATTTTTTTGCTTTCATTTAACTATAAAGGCCATGCAATCAAACTTGAATTGAATTCAAATTCAAATTAAGTACTGTTTAAATTAATTTGGAAAATTAGTCTAGTAAAATTTCTAATTAATTATCATTTGCAAATGTTATGTTATTTTATAATTCTAAACAAACGTGGAGCTTTATAATTTTAAAAAAACATCCAATGCTGTTATGAGACATGTATTAAATTTCAGCATTGCATTAAAATAAATTTTTTGCAATTCTTTAAAAAAGTGTTTTTTTTTTTAAATTATATTTAAATTTCAGCTGAGGATTTTTTTTATGCGATTCATCGAAACAAAAATATTTGTCTTTGAAGTTTTAGTGAGGAAAATTAACCATGAGGTTGCATCCTAGAAGGCTTAATCCGGTCCTGTGAATAATGCATGCAATACGATTTCTTTCGTGGAATGTATCTGTTACACGACAAGAATCCACTATATTTAGAACTCCGAATTAAGTGACAGCATTAGATCAGAATTATTAAGTCCATTATTCCATATACAAAAAGGATAATCAATAAATAAGATGAAAAATAACAAGTTGAAGGAATTTTTAAAATATTTGGTAGGTAAAATTATATGTTACTTTGGTTTAGATTACCTCTCCAATTTGTAATGTGATGTTCAAGAAGATTGGGTTTTTCAGGGTCTTCAACATTTAAATAAAAACAAATAACGGAGTTTAGATTTAATTTGTATTGTAAGTATTCACTGAATTAGATGCCAATTTATTCATCACTATTTAACATAGTTTAGTTCCTAAGTTCGTTATAAGGGGTTTTCTGTAGAGGCCTCCAGGCAATTCAAGTTTTGGCGATCTTTCTTTTTCATATTTTTAAAAATACACTTTTTTTATTGCTTGTAATTTTGGTAGCAATACATATATTAGCAATTTTTAAATATTTAATGCCAATAACATGACATTTAATTCGCGGCCACATTCGACGGTTTCGGTTTCAATGTTCAGAGTTTTTTTTAAAAAATTGAAACGTGATTAAAAACAAAATGGTTACAAAAAAATTACAAAACTTTTTTTTCACATAATATAAATATTCAAATGCAATGTTGACAGGGCTTTTGATTAGTAAATCAATCAGACAACTACAAAAATATTGAACAGCACTAACCTTCAAAATCTGTCGGAAGAAAACGCTTTTAAATTTCAGATTTAAAAAAAAGTGGGCAGCTGGGTTATTACTTACTTGATAATTCCTCCATGCCAATTCCCACGTCGGAGGAAAATGTTCTAAACGAAAATTGAACTGAGGTTGTAAAAAAATTAAAAGAACACACCTATAGGAAAATATTTATGAAAAACCAACAATTTTTTTATAAGCACAGAAATCTAAATTTTCATCCTTAAAGTATAATTCGGTTTTTTTTAAATGGACCAAAACTAAAACACTATGTTAGCATTCGAAATACCATATATTGTTAGTATTAATCATCAATTCCGTTTCGTGTGGTTGATATGAAGCTAGTTTAGTTTAGAGACCAAGTATATATATAAAAAAAACACTAAATTATCATTGCACGGAATATAATATATTGTTAGTTTTATTCACCAATTCCATTTCTTGTATATATGAAGTTAGTTCAATTAAGAGACCAAACAAACAGACCAATTCATTGACCAAAACAAATACACTAAGTTAGCATTACGCGAAATACAATATATTGTTTGTTTTATTCATCAATGGTATTTTGTATGGTTGATATAAAGCTAGTTTAGTTAACAAGTGCAGATCGTGAAAAGAACAGCCATTATCATTTGTGGCCTAAATTAGAATTTCCCCAATATCAAACACTAGCATCAACTTTGTGAAGGAGCCGCGGCTGAATGAACGCAATCTGATGGCCTAACACTTGATGAATGAAGTCTAGCTGAACTAGTTGAACCTAAAGGAGGCTAACAAGTTAACGTGAAATGTGAATTATGAGAACATGATTGCAGATGGGCCTTTGCATATTAAACATGGTTCTCTTGATATACTAAGGTTGAATCGATGACAAAGTGGCTAAATAGATTATGCGCCAACATGCGCTTGGCAATTCGTATAAATTAGGCCAAGGAAACTCAGATTAATATAAAGAGGAATACAGTTTGTATAAAATCTTTTAATTTTTTTAAAAAAAATAATTGACTGTGACCATAAAACTAATGGCTTTTATCCTGTAAAGAACGTCTTTTTAAGGGTCGTAAAAGCATAAAATGATGGTAAAATATTGGAAAACTTTATCTATTGAAATAGATGTTTTAATTCAAAAGAAAACAAAGTGCAATCTATGAAATATACTTTTAAATAACAGAAAAAGTATTTTGCTATTAATAATTTAAAATTCCAAAATGTCTAGGAAATCAATTGTATATTCAAAGAAAATAATTTTAAGAAATGTTGGGGTTATTAAGAATGATATGAAAATTTAGATTCCAAATACTGAAAAGTTGAGAACCATTCCCTTCCCATTGTAATTCTAAGAATACAAACTTATAAGAATCGGAAAAAGTGGTTCTCTATTTACAATTTGAAATTCCAGAATGTTCAGGAAATTAATTGTTTATTCAAGGATATCATTTGAAAAAAGGATGGTATTCTAAAGAATGATATGAATAAAAAATTCCAAATTGCTGATTTCTAAAATTTTATATTCGTTGTTATTTAAAATAGTTATATTTTTTTTTAGCTATTGCTTGAATAATAGAATTTAGATGGATAAAATGTTTTTTTATTTTACACATCTTCCTCAATGTTATAGATATGTGCTAAAGTTAAGATCAGAGAGACGATTTTTCTGATTCTGAATGTGATGCTTAGTATAATATTTAAAAAGGTTTCAAATGAATAAGTCATAAGTTAAGATGAATAATTCTAATAACGTGATTAATTGTTTTTAAGTAAGTATGAATTTTTCATATCCTTAACCAGAGAATAATAGGCTGACCCACTTATTAATAGCATTAATTTAACTATGATAGCGTTTTTACAGTGTGTACCTTATCTCAACTGTTTTAGCTTAAAATTATTAATTGCAGCAATCTAACAATAATATTAAAAAACAATACTTAAGAATGTATAAATATTTAAATTAAGTACCAATTCATTAAAAGTAATGAGAATGTGATGAATGTGTTGTATCTAAAGAAATTAATGATTGAGAATTATTCAATTGTTAAAAATTGAGCATTCAATGTTAAAAAAATGATAAGTAAAATAACTCTCTTTAGATATGAGATTTAATGAAGATTGTTTTTTTATTTAGTTTGATCAAATAATTTTAATTGCTATAATAACGAATTATTTTAGCTAATCATAAAGCAAGTATTTAAAATAAATATAACACGTATCTGAATTTATTTTATCTTACAGTTTGAAGTATCTTTAATTTACAGTTTGGAAAGATGGTTTAATATTTAAACCTATTAAATTTTTGGGAAAACATTTTTGAAACTTCTTGTTATTAAACAGAAAATGAATCAAAAAATTTTTTTTAATTTATTTTCTAATAACTGGCATCTTTAAAAAAAATAAGTTGTTTGTGTTATTATGTACAAAAGGAATATTTTTATACAGTTTTTTTTAAATGGAGGAAAAAACAATTAAAGGATAATAATGAAACTAGTTTCATTTTCATTAAAAACATTGAAATGCGCAGATGCAAATTACATTTAAAACGATTTTTTAATTTGCTAAATATTAAGGAATTTGCTTAATATCATTAAAAATACAGTTTTTAAAATTTTTGAGATAATGTAAAATTAATTTTTGTACTATAATATCTTGGGAAACTGTCGCGGAAAAACACCAAATAATCTTGATCAAAGTTAAGTTCATAAGTAATACTGCAATGAATTTTTAACATTTTAGTTTACTGTATTTGAAAAATTATAAATAAAAATCGAATTACTATACTTTTCAGGTATTTAAATTCACTGCATTTATTAAGATTAACAAATACCCTTCTCTTGCTGATTCACTTATCTTTCATAAAATATTACATCACACCTTTCATGCGACGAAACTTCCCCTTAGGACAACCCTGCCTCAACAACCCACCTCCCCACTTTTCTTTCTCTAGAAGAGACAAAATGTCAAAAGAGAAAAAATAATTACGTAAGTAATAAATGAAAGCCAAGTCAATTGATAACCAACTTAACCCTGGGAGGTCCAAATCATAAAGAAAGTAAGCGAAAGATAAGGAAGAGAGAGAGAAAAAATCGTCTCTTACTCATACACACGGAGATATTGTTGAAACTTTATAAGTGGCTATGACGACCCATGTCGAACCACAACCGCTGATATAAAAACATTTAGAAATAAGTTAATAGGAATGAGGTGGAATGATTTTGTTCGGGGAGGGTTCCCAAAGAACAAGTCGACTATAATAAACTAACCGTTCCATTGAAAAGAGGGATTCTTGTATTTTCTCAAAGTGTTACCATCAATGTCTATCACCGACTGATTGATGACAGATACCGCGGTCGGCGGTACGCTTTGATCTCTTTCTTGCCGCTCGCCTCAAACCTGCCGCCGTTAGCCTCATAGACACCTCTAAGGTGGGAGAGATTAGTTATGCAGGAATATTATTTGTAGGTCAGAATCCACGAATGCTCTTGTATATCTGATTAACATTGCTAATTATTCTTGATCGATAATTATACCGATATTGAAACTTTAAAGTTTTATTTATGCTAATGAGTACTTTGTAAAAAAATTTAGTGTAAGCTTTGCTTTAGGAAATTTATAATGATAATTAGATAGATATGCATCAAATGTATTACACTGCGAAGTTGGTAATGAAAAATTTAGTAAATGAATTGGGAAAAGGGTGGATATAAAAAAAAACAACTTATAAAGATTTCTTTTTTTTTTTATTTCTTTTTATGTGAAATATCAGATAGAAAGTATTTAAATCTGCAAAAAAAGAAAAAAAAAATTCACCGTGAAATTTTCTTCCTTGATGAATCTGTCCATTTAGAATTTCATAGGTTTAAAAATTTTTTTTTAAAACTGTGCTTGTCTGTGAACAAAGTAACTCAAAAAGGGAAGAAATTAGACAGATAAAATTTGTTATATTTATCTTCGTATTTATATATATATGTAAATTTTCTTCAAAGATTATACGAGCCTATTTTGTTTTTAAAATTATTATATTTGGTAAATGTATCAAATACAATAGAAATAAAAAAAAATTTAAATTTAAAAAAAAAGCCGAGACTTATTTTATAAAATCGCCTTGATATATTTTTTCGTACATGAAATATAGTTTTTTTTTAAAAATAGTCTTTTGCTGAAACTTAACGAGACGAGTAATTAAAATTCTAATGGAGTAAAAGAAAAATAGTGAAAATTTGCAAGAAAATTTTAAAATATTTTTAATAACGTTACCTCTCTTTTTAATAAGGTTAATGGTTAATTGTGTATCCATAGATACATAATTTAAAAGAATCCCCGATACTTCTAGTTGCACCTTAAGCCCCGAACTTTAATACCGAAGAATGGATCAGATTGTTTAAACAATTGAATGTGACTGTTCAGACCACAATTTGTGTAAAAATTGTCAAAATTAACATATTTAAGAAAATGATGTTTTTGATTATTGAATCCAAAATTTCTTTTCATCTGACGAAGTCTGGTCGATTTAACTGTAATCATGACAGGTTATAGAGCTAAAAATACAATTTGAAAATTTCTAAAAATTAAACAAAAGTTGTATGGCAATCAAAAGTATAATGGTAATTTTCTGAATTTTAAAGTCGTCTATAAATCGTTTTCATTGCCAAGATAATTTCGGAAATTACGGACAAAAACAAAAAAAATTACTTGTTTTTCAATTAATGCGAAATCTAATAAAAATTTAGGAAAAGGTATTTTTAGGATCCATTTTACCTATATGAGTGCCGGAATTTTTACCTATAAATCAACGATCTGCTCTGCGAAGTATAAAAATACATACAAACACATATTCGCTACTTTTATCGTTACTGGTATGCCTATTCGACTTACATTTCATGAGTGTCATAATCAAACTGCTTATATTTATATTTTTACATATTAAAAGGAAAAACAATACTAGTGTACCAAAAATAATTTTTGCAGAAAATTTTAAAATCAATAATTAATGGCATATTTGTTTTACACGAAATTTTTAATAAAGATTTTTTTTACTCCTTGTGTGATGATACGCCATTTATATTTTTACTTCAGAATATTAAATTATTACTTCAGAGTATCAAATAAAAGTAGACAAATTCTTCATATTCTTACTATCTTCTCCAAAGGAGAAGAAAAGAAAAGAAAAAAAAACAAAAAAAAACCTGTATATTTGCTTTCTCACTATTGGAATGACTAAAAAAAATTACTGTATATTTGTTTTGTTATTATTTGAATTAATAAAAAACTACTATATATATTTGTTTTCTCATTATTCGAATTACTAAAAAAACTACTGTATATGTGTTTCCTCATTATTTGAATTACTTACAGGTACAGATTGATTTTGTAATTACCTTCTTATTATTCTAAATAGTTTATACTAAAAGAACAGTTTTTTTAGTAGAATGATTGCTTATGAAGTGGAAATTTTAGAAAGAGAAAAATACATTTCCTTTCCTATACTACTTGTTTATTTCATGAATTAGAAAATTAGCAAGCAATATGGGATGTCCTAAAAATGCATACACACATTTAGTAATAAATAAATAAACAAGAATTGTCATAATCAAAAGTTTATAACGGAAATTAATTTATGAATTAATTGCCATTACAACTTGAAGATTGATGTTGATAAAATTTTAATGAATAGAAGTTTAAAACTTAGAAGAAGGGTTCCTTTCTCTTATCTATTAAATCCTAAACGATTTTTTTTAAGAAAGCATTTAAAGCTCAAATGCTAATATCTGAAACACACTTACTACAGATGAACTAAAAAAGGTTACTGAAATGAAGGATAGGTAAAGGATTGTCAATGTACTGAACTCACTTGTTACACATTCTTGCGATTTCTGCAGACTAGTGTTACTATTATAGTAACACTATTCTTGTTACTATTATGGCTTTGAATTGTATTGCATTATTATAGCTTTTCATATAGATAATAGTTCAATTTATTTCAAAAGTATCTGAAACCATTTACATACATTGCATTTAGATAACGATTTGAAAAATTTACATTTGGATTGTTAGCTATGATTACAATTCCATCAGTTGATGCGCTTAGTACGCAAACTTTTGATAATTGTCAAAATGCTCAACTTGTATTAAATAATTTGAGTTAAAAAATTTGATATATGGCGTTGATCTTATCTTAATAGTTAGCAAAAGTGGATAAATATGTTAATATGCCAATATATATATTGTAATATGACGATATGTTAATTGTAAAACAGCTTCAAGAAATGTGTTTATTAGCTCAATGAATTTTCTTAATTACCTTAAGAAAAGGAGCGTAATAAAAATGGCTTTTAAGAGAACTGAATACTTTGAACCAGAAGCTTGAAAAACAGAAAATGTTTGTATAGAAATTAACATTTGACTGTGTTTCAAACTCCACGATATACCCTCCTTTTACTTTCTCGTATATATAACATAGAGAAAATATAGTAATGGTCAAAATTCTAACTCGCGATTTTGACGAATCTCCACGTTTTAGATTTCCCTGAGTTCACCAAGAATGTCCGTCTGTTTGTCTGTCACAAAGATAACTCAAAAACACTTTCAGCTAGCTGGTTCAAATTTGGTATACCTTCTCTACACTAAATTTGCAGGTATTTATCAAATTTAGAGTAAACTCTGTTCAGAGGAAGTCCGTTCATCCGGCTGTTCGCATATAAGTTAACACGATAATTATAAAACACAGATCTAGATAAATAAAATTCAATCAATTTAATATCTATAGTGTAGACACCTATCAAATTTTAGCCAAATCCAACAAGGGGTTGAGTCTGAAGGTTTGTACTTTCAGAAGCATGTAAACGCGATAATTCAAAAATGCAATGACTTAAATATATCAAATTTAGTATGGGATTTTGAAACCAGAAATGTAGTTTTGAATCAAATTTTTGTGTTAGTTGTTTGAGAAAAAATTGTTTATAATACAAATTCTGTATTTGGATATTATCAATAAATGCCAGGGATTAATTACCTAATAATCGCCAAGGATGACACGATAGATTCAGTGAAAATGTTAAATTAACGTCAAAGGTTAATATTTCATTAACTATATTACATCCATGCCATGTAAAGCGATCTCTGGCATGACAAGTTTATTTGAGAGTATGAGAAAATTTTTAGGGAGAGCACGCCTGCTTGTTTTCTGTATCAAATAGAGAGCAGATTTTCTTAGGGCTCTCAAAATTGTTATTTTACACAAGATCATATATAATGTATAAAAACTTGTTAGTTTAAATAAATTATTATAATAACATCTCTATTTTTAGAAATTGAATGCTTTGATATGGAAATTAGACTAACAGATAATTTTTAAATCGAAGCAATCATCTGAACATGGCTCAGCATCACAAGATTGTTATTAATATCTACTACGCAATTTAAGTGCGACATCGATTCGGTAGATAGCCTTATTTTGCAACAAACAAATGATTGCCATTTATAAGAGCTCTCAAGTTTGTTATTTACACAACTCCAAGAGGTTTTTATTTTTAAAAAAATTCATGAACATTATGTAAACAGATAGGTAGCATGTAAAATTGTTACGTAAATTATTCCAGAAAGCAACGTGACGAATCTGTTTGGATTCACAATTAAGACAAGAGGCCGCGACTTTTTCTTCAAGAAAAGGTTAGCAATTTGTTTTTTGTTTTCTTTGATTTGGCCGAAGGCGTCTTATCTCTGTAATTGGACTCCTGTGTATTCACCATTTGTTGCAGAAGCACATGACACGATTGTTGAACTCGAGATGAAAATATTGACTTACACTTCAGAAAGCCCCCACCGATATCAACTGAAACCTTATTTCAAATTTTATCGCGATAAAGAATATCATTGGATTAAGATTGTTGTTTTATTGCCGGAGCCTGTTGCCATGTGAAAGAATTGTCACGGCCCCCATCAACTCGTGCCGATATTTAATAAGATAAAAAGAGGTTTTATTTTTCGTATTACGGTTCGTTTTGCACGTAACGACAGCCAATGCACGTACTACAGCACGTAACTACAAAAGTGGTGTGATTCTTACGCAGTTATTTAATGCTTCTTTTTTTTCTATTATCGATTATGATTATCAGAATTTTATTTCTGATTTGCAAATAGGCATTTTACTTGAGCACTATGCACGCACCCACACACACACACACACACACACATTTAGAGAGCAGTTTTTGTTCAAAATTCAGACAGGCTACACCATTGATTTGTATTTACTTTTTTTCTTACTTAAACAATGAAAATTCTGCTTATATTAATGTTTCAAAATTAGAGGTTAAAATTTCATAATTAGTGTATTAATCCTCTCGCTGCGTAATTCTTTAAAGTCACTATGTAGATGCGATGTTTGCAAATAAGTTCAAACATTTTTCAAAGAAAGTAATCTGATATTATATGTTGCACCATAATAATATAATATAATAAAAAACCATAATCATAAAAATAAACACTCTAAACTATGAAAAATGCAGGATGCAACAGAAAATGAACTGATTGCCAACCCGTGGAAGTCGCGGGAAACGCAGCTGGAGGATTAAAATTGGCATGTGGATACTACAAAAATATATTGAAGAATACTGAAAAAAACACATTTTAAAATCTCACTGATTATATCGAAAATATGCCTCATACATGAGCCTGGAATGCTCTGAGTTCAACCTTCGCCTTCTGCTGATTTTGAAATTATTCAGAAGCAGAATTTTAAAACGCGTCGATTTACATCGAAAATATATCATGTACAAGAGTTAAGAGCTAACACGTTACATCTGTTGAAATTACGCGTTCTCTTGCTGAGAATGTGTAATTTTAACTCTTAAATTCTTCTGATTTTGATTTTACTTCAGGAACAGATTTTAAAAACATACCGATTCCAATAAGAATAGGCCGTATATTGATCTTGTTTCGTGCTAAATAGAGTGAGGTTACTCTTCTACTGATGTATGCTCTCGCAATCTGACCATAGTTTAAAACGACAAGCCCCCCCCCCCCAGATAGACCAAGTGTAGCTTTAAAATAGGTCAATGTAGCATATGAAAATCCGTTATCCTATCCATAATTATGATAAAATTTAATGTTTTAAAAGATTTTCTATTATAAGCTGATTATATAATAGTGTTCAATAATTAGAGACAAAAGTGAACTAACATAGTATCCTCTTTTTCCTTTTATTTAGCGTTTTTATTAAAATACGTACCCTTATTTATTTTGCCTTCCTCTTTCTCTTTTGAAGTGCATTTGGTCATCAATGTCACCTCCACTCAAATATATCAGATACACATCAGCTTTCATATATTAAAAATAAAAATTTAAATCCGATTAAATTTTCCTACCAACTTTCAGATTCTTTTTTCTAGTAAGTTTAAATCTGTAGTAGTATCTCTATAACTCACTTTCTTTTGAAAATCCTTGCTTGTTTAAAACTCAAGGAAATATGTGCCCCAGGGATTGCATTCTTTCAGTTAAAAAAGGCTTCATACTTTCTAATATTCTTTTTCATTATTTTAAAAATTTTATTGCGAAATCTCCAGTAATTTTTACTCGCTATAAACACCTTTTAATACAACATTTTTAAATATCTAATATTAGTTTATTTTCAGAGTATGGCGAATTGCGCGCTATATATATAGCGCGATCTCATTAAAAATCATGCGCTTTATACGAGTAAGGGATTTTCACTGTAAATCTTTTCTAAACTCAAGTAATCCAGGTGCTGTCAGTAACCCTTTAACAATTAATGCAATACATTGAAAAGTTCCCTTCCCCTTCTAAAAAAATCCCTTAAACGACAGAGGAAACCAGGGACTCCCTATTTTTCACATTCATCATACCTTATTAGGGCAACACAAATATTCTTCTATTGTACTAACGAGTCGGAATTCCACTCGGTACTAAAAGGGTAAAATGGGTCCCCACTGAAAAGTTTTTTGACTTCACAAGTGGGATGGATAAAAAGTATTGTTATTGTGGAACGAAAGTTTCACCTCATTTAACACTTTGCCTTAAAAAAAGAGAGATAAATGACAGTCATTCTTTATAGATGGGGTAAATATTAGAAATACGCTTGAAGTGTCATCTTTCGGCTGTCCAAGTGTCAGAATTTAAAAAAAAATTCACGTCAATTATATAAGATTGATTCTAAAGGGAAGGAAAAGGAAAAACGGAAGGAAAAGATAGAGTAAAGATTCAAATGAAGAAGGCTCCTAAAAGAATAAATCGTATGATCACGAATAAGAATTCCAATCACTGCTGATTATAAAGATAGATATGTGTGTTGGCGCTCTACAAGACAAACCATTTGATTTCCAGCTACCAAATGTGGCACATATATATCTTGGAGGGTGGGAATGCGCACCTCCGAGCGATTCTTTTGACATTTTAAATAGAATTTTAATTAATTAAAAATTAAGCTGAATTTTGGCGTTTTTCCACGATAATTTCCGAAAATATTACTGCACAAAAACAAATTTCAGACCTTTTCTAAGTTTTAAAAAATGGTTCTTAATAATACCAGTATAATAGACATAATTTTTTTTCCCCCTGAATGTTGGTAAATTTTATTTTTATTTATTTATTTTTCCTGATTTCCAAAAATAAATTACATTGTTGGACTCAAATTCAAACTGTTTTCAGTGCTTTATCAAATATTTATTTGCGGATATTTTTTTACATTGTTGAAAGCTAAAGAAGAATAATTTTGTTCAATAACTGTGTAGTTTATAAGACAATAAGTAGTTATAATATCCCGAAATTTGGAAGATAGATGAACCGAATATTTACATATTTAATAATGCTACAAAGCGATGGGACGGTCTCGAAAAGCGTTTTCGGATGCCTCATGGAGATCTTCAACATCAAAATCATCAAAATATCGAATTTAGATTTTTTGACGATTATGATATTTTACTTTTTTTGAATACTTATATATAGAATAAATAAACCTAGGTGGAGCAGTGGATACAGCTAAGATTTTCTACCACACTTTCGGAGGTGTTGGCCCAACTTTTAGTTATTTATAAGGTCAAATACAATATGTGATTATGCTCGGGCTAAATTTTTCGAAAATTATTATAAATAGTTAAATTTGTATATAAAATTGGTTGAAAGAAATTCTCTTATGAAATAAAAACATGCAAGTTAAAATCTAAAAGTGTGTAAAAATTATATTAATTAAAAAAAAGATATAAAGCTAAAAATTTTGCATTTAGAAATTTATCAAAGAATCTTTTTAAAATTTAGTAGATAATTTAAGAAATGCATTATCTAGTTCCAGAAATAAGAAGTAGTCTTGCACATCCAATAAAGCCTTGTGGAAACTTCTCATTTAGTTCGACTACAAGCATGCAAACCGAAATGGAGTGGGACCCCATTTTGTTAAAATATAAAATTCGTATTATATTCCCTCAATTGTGAAAATAACTATAATTCAAAAATTTATAAACAATTTCTACTTATTGAAAGATAATAAAAACAATATTTTAATTTTCTTCTTTATTTCCATGCCTATATTATTTCCTATTTTATACCTTTATATTATTTCTATTAATTACAAAGACGAATATGTGTGTGTGTGTGTGTCTACGTTTCTGTGTATGTATTGGCTCTCTACATGCATCTCGTTTTACCTAGCGTTAAGAAATTTGCTACATGATTATCTTAAAAGGTGAGAATGTACACATCAAAGCGATTTTTTTAATATTTATTAGAATTTTAATTAATTAATGATTAAGGAAATATGTTGGTTTCTTTCGCGATAATTCTCGAAAACTGTATTGCTAAAACCTGATTGTTATTTTAAAATTGGGAAAAAAAAATTTAATGATGCCAATTTTAATATTTTGCAAAAACATTCCTGATTTTTAAATATACTTTTCGTCTTATTTCTAGTAATAATTGACTTGAAATTCAAACCTTTTCTTTGTTTTATGAAATAATTTAATCGTGGGATTTTCTTCCATTTTTGATAGTTATTGAAGAAGAATTCCGTTTAATACTTATATAATTTACGAATAAAAGATGAATTGAAGATAAAAAAAAGAGGTAACGCTATAATGACATTGGATGGTTCTCCATTAGAAAATCTCATGGACAGGATAAATAGAGCATAGATAAAACAATTAAAAAAGCATGATTCAATATTTCACATTTTGTCGGAATTCTGGGCGTGAAATTATGCATGAGTGTTTTAAATGAAACTAAATACAACATGTACCCTTGGTGTTGTCGCCAAAGACAATTATGTAATAGTTTTGAATACATAAATTTTTAAAACCCGGTAATTTATTTATGCTAACCCTCTACTATTAAACTTAATGGGAACACAAATGTTTCTAATATTTCAAAGATGTACACGAGATAAATTTTTAATTATTGATCATAGCTTGTATTAAAAATGAAGTGCAAATTGTGACAAGCAATTAAAATTTTAACCAGTAAATCTTCGATATTCCTAATTCTTTAAAGAATATTTTTTTATCAAGTAAATTTTTAGGAATTTCAGTATATTTTGCAAACCTTCCAGTTTTTGATATAGTATTGATATAAGCATAATGATACCTATTTTATCTAGTCCTTGAATTTCCTAGTAAAAAAAAAATGTTAAAATTTTATCTATTATTTAAGTTTATTATGATTGATTCGAATCTAAATCTAGGAACCGTCAGAAATTATTTTCATTTTAGACTTTATCTATTAAATATTTTTATTTAGTGATCACTAAGTTTATTTCATTTCAAGAGAGAATATAATCAATAAAATTTTTTAAAAGATTTTTGTGTGACAAATCTGAATTATTTATAGACTACAATTAGGTACTGTAGAAAGGAAAGGATAACAGAGATGAATAAAAAGTAGAGTTAAATCGAATAGTACTGCATTGCTTCAAGTTCTAATAAGAAATTTTTATATTCAGAGTCCTGTCAATTATTTATTTATTACATTTAGTTATTTATATGCTCGAAATTATTGAAATATTTAAATAATAATTATCATTCAATTTTTTAAAATTGGCTTTTATTTATTTCATATATATTATTTATTAAAACTTAAATATTTTTAAATGTATTATTTGCTATTCTTGCTTCAAAAATTACCATTTTCTTTTGTTATTATTGATTACCATATACTAATTTCTAAATCAAGTTCTTCTTAATCTAGATTTTCGTTTAACAGAAATTTTATTTTGAATCCATCATCTCAAATTAATTAAGCTGTATTGCATATTAGAATACTTCGAATTTAGAAATTTCTCTGCAACCTCCTTATTTTACAGGCGTTTATTGTCAGAAATAGTCATAGACTCAGAAATAGATGCTAGAGTTTGAAGTCACAAATAAACATCAGAATTTAAAGTCAGAAATAGACATCAGAGTTTGAAGTTCTGACTTCAATAGACATATACTCAAAAATAGACATCAGAGTTTGAAGTCAGAAATAGGGAGACTCAGAAATTGTCATAAGAGTTTAAGGGTTTTTTTCCACCTTTTTCAATAATGTTTTACTGACACTTTCAAATTTCTTAAAATGGAAAGTCCGATTCTCTTGGCAGTCAAAACTGCAAAGAAAAAAAAAGGGGGGCGAAGTAAGAAAGAATGTTTACCAAAGTGACGACAGATTTCCTTCATTCCCCGTCTCTATCTTGACAAGAAGAATCTTGACTAGCCCCCCTGTGTAAAATTTTTAGCCGGGCCCCTCGACTACCGCTTTGATCCAATTGGTCACGGGTCAAAACCCATTTGTGGGCTCCTGTCCCTTCCAGCAGTAGCTTTCTTTTTTTAATTGCCTCTCTTTAGAGGGCTAAATCTCATCACAATAGAAAACAAAACTTTGCAGAAGAGAAAGGTGGGAAAAAATAGCCTCTTTATGAAGAGGAGGGGTGGCAGGACTGAAAAGAAGAGGAAAGGTTGAGGGGGAAGGAAAACCCCCTCCGTGGTATGTCTCTATTCTTTTCTGCTGCTTTTGTAACTTTTATGGTGATGGCGCCGACAGTAAAAACGGCGGTTCCATTTCCAACTTTTGATGCTAATTACTGCATCAAGGCAGAGGCACTGCAATAATAGGAGTTCGAAGTTAGGAAAGTAGTTGGGAAATCTTCAGTAGTTGGATGCTACCATTGAAATCACGATTGTCTATAGCGATGTTAATTATTGTAATTGGCAAATTCCGTTTTCAAAGAAAAGGCAGGAACAGCAATCGAAATTATTTTTTAAATGGAATTTTTGCAATAAACAAATTTTTTTTCCTAATATTTACTATTAATGGAGGAGAATGTGTGTAAAATAACTCACTACTGACCGTTTGATTTAGAGCTTTGAAATGTGGCACATGTATGATTTAGAGGGTTGAGAATGTGCCTTTCAGACTTATTTTTTATAATTTAAATTAGCATTTTAATTTAAACAATTAAGCGATATTTTGACGTTTTTGCTACTTTTTCAATAATATTTCTAGTTGAATCTTATTAATAGTTTTTTGTATTGGGTTTTCCAATTAATAGACCATTTACTTCTTTTGTTTTCATAAAGTTCAAATTTTTTAATGAGGCATCAATCGGCATTGTAGTATTACCAAAAAGTCTCGTTTAGTCAGTTTTAAAAATTCCATGTCCTGTATAGAAAGTTATAAAATATATTATTGCCAAAGTGTTGAACGTATCCCCACTCCTTCTTTTCTTCTTTACAGTTGGGAGCTGTTCAATATCAGCATCGCAATAGCTCATCTCTCTCATACTGCGCATCATTTCTCCGAGTTTCTTTATTCTTTCAATGTAGATATATTTGATTCCATAAGCATCACTAATTTATATAAGTATTTCCTTTATTTCAGAATGTATTTCATCCCCCCCCCCCTCCCTTAAACGAAAAATTCATGTGGATTCTTTCCCGGTTAGTTCATCATTACTGAATCGCCTTTGTCCACCTAGAGGGGAGGAGTCCAGAATTGGGGAAATCGTCAAAGGTTAACACTTGACCTTGAAAGCAAAGGATTTCGGGAGCTGTTGAAAAATGGTCAGCTAAGGGGTGTTGACTTATCTGAATCTCCCACCTGCTTTCTTTGCTTTCTAAACACTGCTTCGTAGCAATTTTGGTGACGCTTGGGTTGGCCAGAACCGTAACAGTTTATATCAAGTGAATTTGTTTACAGATGTTTTTTTTCAAATTGGGTTATTCATCGCATTGATAAATATTTATGAATTTAAATTTCTACCATATTTCTTTTGAATTGCTTGAAAAATTTGTTATAATTGTGGCGAGATAGAATGCAATCGAATGGAAGAGCTTTTATATTACGGATAAAAAAATATATATACGTGATGTCTATTAAGAAAAAAAAATAGAATCTCAGATTATGTTAATTTTATCATCATTTAGTAGCTTTCGAGGAATAAATTTTAAGGTACAATTTTATAAGATATATATAATTTTTTTTCTGGAATGATTTTTCTCGAATAAGTGTAATTCTGACAAAAAGTATATGAATTTTATAAAATTTTGAACTTACTTGTGGCATGTTAATAACATATCGAATGGGTAGAATTCAAATATTCTTATTCAGAAAATAAAGGAAGGAATTAGGATTAAAATATCAGACTAATAAGGATGCTACATCTCGATGGCATGTTTTTTAGAACATATGAAATGAATAATAAAAAGAGAAAGTGAGAAAAAAAATTAATTAATTGTTAGTGTGTTATAATCATAATGGTAGTATATTAAAATTAAGAATTGTTAATAGAAGAAGAATACAAAGTGCATAAGCAACCACATACCATTTTTTCCCCATTTGTAAGAAGAGATACAATAAGAAAAAAAAGGGGATGTTGGCTTCATTGCACTTTTTATTATCATTATTATTTATTTTGAGTATCCTTTTCTATTTTGCGAAATGCCCAAGACCAATATTTTGAAGTCTTAACCAATATTCTTTTTCTTCTCCATCATTTAGATACCCTTTGTAAAGAAAAAAGTATATGTTAAAGTATATAAAATTAGGTTGTTAGCTCTGTTTAAAAAATTGCCAGCACCTTTGATGACCAACTATTTAGCCACGATATCTAATATTAGGTCAGAAGTTAAAATATAAATTACAACTCATTTCGCAGTTTCACATTCCATTACTTTCCTTAACGCAATGCCCCGAAGGGATGTGCAAATGAAATTAATGTGCATTATCAGAATTTCATTTTTCATTGTTGGAATAAAATTTCTCATATTCTTACAAAAGATTTTATATGTGTGCAACTTACAGGAAAATGCATTAGTATGAGTTTAGAATATCGTTAGTCGTTAATGGCAAATTATTTAAATAATTCTCTTTTACAAGAAATCTTACGATGTATTTTTGCATCTGAAATAGAAAGAAGTATTATTTGTATTTGAAATATTTTCGTGAAACATTCTTCATACAGATTATTAGTATATTATTATTATATTAATTATTATACAGATTATTAGTATATTATTATTATATTAATTATTATACAGATTATTAGTATATTAATCTCACAGAAATAAGTATATTCTTCAATAGCGAAACAAGTACTTTTCGTTTTCACGTCAAGATATTATTTTCCACAATTGTCAAAATGAAAAACATTTTAAACAAAAATCTTTTTTTTTCTTCTACATAATAAAAGTGAATTACTTTAAATATTTGGACATTTATTTTGCGTGAAACAACTTCACGTTAATTATGTTCCCATACATTGATGCGAACTTTTTGAAAAACTGTTATTGGTGTAAACTACAGAAAAATGGCACCTCTAACAGTGTTGAGATCTTGCTATTCAGTTAAATCAGGCTGTTGATTTTATTTCTTGCTTCAAAGAATAAGTAAAATTCACTTCTCAAAGAGCCACTCGTGTTGTCACAAAAACCAAATTTTGCCAAGCAAACTTACAGCAGTCCAATTTCACGGATAGCTAATGACATACGTGTTCGCCCACATCCGTTAAATCCTGACTTGCCTTTTGAATATTAATATCCAAACAACATCAAAGACCAGGTGCTTGGAAATAACTCACGACTTTTCACGTTGTTTTCAGGGATGATAACATAAAGTGTCAAAAATCATTATCCACGCTGTATAGAAAAAAATGTTAGAAAAATCTGTGCCGATGACAGTTCGAATTGAAGACTTATGACTACAGAGAAAATTTGTCGTTGACGAGGTCATAGTCCGGGCCACTATCTTGTTTTCCGATCAAAATCTAGTCCGGTGGGCTGCGTAACGTGTTTTATTAATTGCTGACGTCAAAGAAGGTCCCAGGTTTCATTTGTTTGAGCTACCCCCGCAGTTTTCGTATTAATCAGAGTTCTTTTTCATTGTGGCTGAATATTTTGAGAAGAGCAGAATCATCGCCTGCAACAAGAATTCTGGTTTGCGAAACGACTAATCGTTCATTTCAAGGATGTAAGACATGGTTATTTTTGATGGGTTGAAAACTAAATCTTATAAAAACCTCCTCGTAGTATTAAGATTTCGTAAATCAATCAAATTTTGTAGATATTAAGAGCTATCAACAGAAGAGAAAATATATTAGTAGTTATCAAGAGAGGAAAAAATATATTAAGAGTTATAAAGAGACATAAATTATTGTTAGAGTTATAATTTCTCATCACATTTATCTTTTAGTGAATAGATTTTGTTGAAACAAAAACAAAATCGTTCAATTTCTTGATTGCAATATTAATTTAAAAGTCATTTGCGCACATAAAGATTGAACGTAACTTAATTAGGTATTCAATTTATAATTTGCAAAATACATTACTACATATTAGTTCTATAGCATCATGCCTTAAATTTGATATTCTTGGTATTCAGAATTGCTTCAGGTTTAAATTTGTACGTAATAACATTCAAAGTTTCATACATAAAGATTGGACACAACTTACTCAGCTATTTAGTTTATAATTTGCATAATATTAATTACTACTTATTAGTTCTATAGCACATTTATCAGCCTATATCTTAAATTTGGTATTCTTAGTATTCCGAATTGCTTCGGGTTTAAATTTGAAAGTAATAACATTCAGAGTTGCACACATAAAGATTGGACACAATTTACTTCAGTACTTAATTTATAATTTGCATAATATTAATTACTACATGAAAGTTTATAGCAGAGTTTTAAATTTGGTATTCTTGATATTCAGAATTGCTTCAGGTTTACATTTGAATGCAATGTAATTCGGACTTGTTCATCAATCTCTCTTTGTTCTCCTATTGTTCAGATGCATAAATTGATAGTATTAACTGAAATGTTCTGAAAAAGTGAAATAATGTGAGATTTCATAAAACCCAATCTATTGTAAAATTGCGATGAAAAATTGCGATGATTCCTTGGAAATTGACAATTCTCATAGTGCATTATGTTTACTCAACATGAACATGCTCACAAACATAAAGCAATAATCGATTTACCGATGAAACATTTTTACATTTCAAAGGGCAGTCATATCGAACATATGTGAAGAAGTTAAATTTCATATGCTTCATATAAATGCGCATTTCAAAGAGATTTTCTTTATTATTATTGTTTAGGCTCTAGGTATAAAATCCTTGTATGCCAACAGTATAAGGTAAGGCATACAAACGTAACTCAGAACTCAATTGATAGTAGAAGGAAGTTTCGAATGGAAAAATACAGGCACAAATGCAAATAAAAAGGAAAAAAAAAAAAAAAAAAAAAAAACCCGCAAGAATATAAAAATAAGAAATAATATTAAAAAAGCAAAAACAAAAGACAAAAAAAAAGGCTCACATACAAACAGAAACATTCAGTAATTTACATTACATAATGCGAAGAAATTTGGAAAATAAAATATAAGATATTCATAAGATAGTAAGATATTCAAAATATTTTATACTGAATATCTTAATTTTTAGACTTTCTGATAAAGTATAAAATTATATACTTAAAATATATGTAAGTAAGCACACAGAAATACAGTCTAAATAATACTCTGAAAAATACTGTTAATATATGTACAAAATGATGTAAAGGATAATTTGCTCTGAACAAAGAAGAAGGAGGAGAAACAGGAAGAGGAGGCCATGCTACATTTCAAAATCTGGCTGCAAAATTAAGTTATAATAAACTTTTTTTAAATCTGACTAACTGTTTCTCAATTTGCACTATAAAGAAAATCCATAATGTGAATTTTTTTTTAACGTGCAACAAAATTGATGAAATAGTCAACAATAGATCAACTGGCAACTTTGGCTTTGAAATGCTTATTTACTGTCGGGGCCCCGCAAAAGATATCTAGACCTAAATGAGGATGTTGGTACTTCTTTCATTGAAACGGGTTAGCAAGTATAAGAAATTTAAGAGAATTTGAATTAAAGAACAGAGTAGCAAAAGAATTGCATCCTTGTTTTCTGGTGCAAAAGTATAGTTAGTATTGTGAAAATATTTCAGGGCAAGATGAAAATATTAGAACTTAAAGAGGTAGAAAAGGGGAAATAATTTAAGAAGGTCTAAATTACTATAAAAGTATAAAGGGAAAAGAATAGTATTTAAAAAAAAAACCCTGCGGTATTGGTTTGTCTAAAACTTTCTCAAAGTGTTATCCTAGAGAACATCTTGCATAGCATTGGCGTATAATAGTTACGAAATAATAAATTTTGGTTGGAATTCAGCATTTTTACTGAATTTGGCGAGTACATCCTTGGCGAGTACAGACCAACAAATGGTCAATCCCTTATTGGATTTAGTTTGAAATTTGATAAGCGTCTGGACTTTAGATATTAATTGCCTGTATCGAAGTTTATCTATCTAGCTCTATTATTTTTGTAGTTATCTTGTTAAATTATATCCGAATAGATTTCTTCAAAATTTGATAGAAATCTATAGATTTCATGTAAAGACCGTATGCCAAAATTCTCCCTTCTAACTCAAAGCGTTTTCGACTTATTCTTGTCACAAATAGACAGACAAGCAGGTGGACATTTTCCAAAAATGTGATTTTCGAACTCTAGTGGCCTAAAATGCTTAGAATTGTTAAAATCTCAAGTTCGATTTTTTTTTTTTTTTTTTTTTTTTTTTTACGATTTTTATACTTTCTCTATGCTACATATATGAGAAAGTAAATAAATGAATCTTTGTTTTTCTTGTGTTAAAGTATAGTTTGTAGTGTGAAAAAAATTTCAGCCCAAGTTTAAAAAAATCAGAAAATTTTTTCAAAAAACATCAGTGAAAATATCATAAAAGTAGAAGAGGAGCAAGAATTTAAGAAAATCTGAGTTACCTGATTTGGACAAAAGATAATAAAAAGAGGAAAAAAATTATTCCACTGTTATCAGATTGTAGTAATGTAAATTGTCCACTT
The DNA here is from genome assembly GCA_026543865.1 of Argiope aurantia. Classification (NCBI taxonomy): domain Eukaryota; kingdom Metazoa; phylum Arthropoda; class Arachnida; order Araneae; family Araneidae; genus Argiope; species Argiope aurantia. The sequence continues at coordinate 307,457 of JAPMOR010124814.1, forward strand.
TACGCCGCCTATTACATAATCTAAATGCTTCAATTAGGATTTCTTCCCAAAGGCGATTTCACACCAATTAGGTCAGTAGGAAATTACTATCCTCGCTGTCAGAAGTCGTGATGGTGATGTTTGCATTCATGTATTGGTATTTTTAAAGGAATCTTTTTACATCTTTATTGCTTTCTGCCTCCCGGAACTTTTGAAACCACAAAAGTGCCATAGTAATAAAATTTCGTTAAAGAAACGCTGAATCATTCTATTGTCACTAACCACACAGTTGGTTTTCCCATTTTCTGGATAAGAGATCTAAATAGCTTTACTGGCTGTATACAATGACCGAGTGAAATGATACATCCAATTTGCCGCTATTCATATATTTCCATTGGTGAAAAAGACCTCCTAGGACTTCTTCCCAGGGGGCCACGTCGTGACTTTCGAGTGAACCCACAATTTTTCGTTTGTGGATTTATGATGCAAGAGGTATCAAATTTGCCACTCTGGAAAAAATTTACAACTTTTTAGAATTGAGGAAGAATTTCTGAAACGGTCTTTGAAAAGAAGTTTACTTGATAGATCGTGGATAGTGATAAAGTTCCGATTGCAAAAGTTTTGCCTTTGTGGGCCAAATGGAAAAGTCTGTTTTTGTGTTAAAATCTACTAATAATAAAGATGAAAGTGTGTGTTTATGTGTTGGCGCTTTAAACGCCAGACCGTTTAATTTACAACTATCAAACTTGGAGCATGTATAATTTGGAAGGAGGAGAATGCGCACATCGGAGCTATTTTTTTTTGAAATTTTAAATAAAAATTAAGTGAAAATTTGGTGTGCTTTCGCGATAACTTCTGAAAATCTTTCGAAGAAAATTAATTTTCATAGCATTTTAAAATTTAAGAAAAAAATATCGTTTCAATGATATCAAATTTTTTGCCAGACAATTTTTCTTTCTATTTTAATATTAAAAAAATATTTTAAGCGTATTTGACAGCTTTATATTGTATTGTTGAAGTGAAACTCAAACCATTCGCATTGTAGCTAGTAATATTTCATCCTGTCTTTCTTTCTCTTGCTGTGATGACAATCTTAATATTTTTTTTTTTTTCATATTCAGTGTAATGCTTATACTATTGAATATAAGTACATGCTTTATATTCAATATAGAACTTTAATAATTGTTTTTGATATTTTGTTGCACTTAAAATTAAGATTTAATTTCAAAATCATTCAACAGTGGTAAAATTATAAACTACCTCTAATTTAAAATATTACTGCTTTTTCCTTCGATATAATTGGTTTTATAAAGATGCAGATCGAAAATTAGGGAAATGCAAAGTAAAATGAACAGAACTTTGTAAGACTTTTGAAATAATGTAAGTTATATGTCTACAAAATTTTTAGTTAAATATATTTTGCTGAGGAAACAAATGAAATCTTTAACAAGATTTAATGCCTGCAAACCAACTGATTGCCAAATGCAGCTAGTGCTGAATATTTACTATTGTAGCAGTTGCATAACTCTTATCTTCTCTTTTGGATACTAGATGGCGATGCCTGATTAGGCCATCCCATATGCCATCCCATTGTGCATTGCGATTGTAATGAGAAGGAGATGTGACGCTGACCTGTGAAGCGCGCGTGAATGTCTTGTCTTTGTGTTTGTGATTGTTTAGTGTGTGAATGTGATTATTAAAGAAATGTTTCCAACAACATTCGTCCTGTTGCTTCCTGCACAGATCATAATAATCTACATACTACCACACTATTTGATTTCTACAAGAATACAGAAAAGAACTGAAAATCGGAATATCAAAACCAGGAATCTTTAATAAATATGGAAACTGAGTGATAATTAAAGATATACGCGTGAAATATTCGTTTTGAGTTAGAAAAAAATTTCTAGTCTCAAAAGGCAATTTTATTTCTTTCATTTAAAGTACAAAAATGAAGCTTTGGTAAAACTAAGAATACATTCTTTGACTTGGTATGAAACTTATCATATTTAAAAAAGAAGCAATAGCCTGTTTATATATCCTAAAGAATATTCCTGCATATGAATTTGTAGTTTAGTTCTTATTGGTTTTGTAATTACAATACAGATTGGAAAGAATTCAAGCTAATAGAGTTTTTCTAAAATAGATTTATTGGTAAAATTATCATTTCTTACTTTTTTTTAATCATTTTTTCATCGTCATTTATCATAATCTTTTTTATCATTTCAGAAAATTATCGTTTTATATCCTTTCTTCACAGTTTTTTACTTTTTCATATGAAATATAGATGAAGTATTGTAATTGTCAAAATATTCCAACTCGAGATTTTTACGCGTTTCCTCGTTTCAGACTACCTTAAGTCCGAAAAACGCATTTTTGACATTATGTCTACAACGCATTTTTGACATTATGTCTA
>JAPMOR010124814.1:320438-343044 GCA_026543865.1 Argiope aurantia
TATATATATATATATATATATATATATATATATATATATAAAAATGGGCACATTGGAGTAATGTTTTCGAAATTTTAATTAATTAAAAATTAAGCGATATTTTGGCAATTTTTCACGATAATTTCTGAAAATATATCAGCATATAAATTTCATAGATCATCTTAAGATTTATAAATCATAGATCATCGATATTTTAAAAGTCATAGATCATCTTAAAATTTATAAAAGCTATCTTTTTGATAGCATGTAGATATATATCATGATAGCAATTTAATCGCCATTTAATTATTAAAATGAATTTTTAAAGAATATTTTAAATGTATTTACAGTAATATATCTCATTGTCGAAATGTAGTTCAAATCTTTCCCATTATTACCCTAATATTTATCGCTGACTTTTTTATTTTATTATATAGTATAGTAATCATCTAAAAATTCCAGATTTTGACGAGTCTCTACATATCAAATCTCTTCTGAGCTCAAAAACACATTTTTGGAAAATGTCCGTCTATCGGCGGCAAAGATAACTCAAAAACGGTTTGAATTAGACGAATTTCTAATAGATTATGACCAAACTGCGTCCGGAGGAAGTCTGTCTGTCCGGCTGTTTGGATATAAGCTAATACACAGCTAGAGATGTAAATGGATAAAATTCGGTTCAAAGAATTAACATCTATAATCTAGACACTTATCGAGATTGATTGTCTGTCTGTACTTTTAGAAATATGTAGATGCGATAACTCATAAAACTGAATTACTTAAAAAATCAAATTTGGTATGAGATTTTACTTCAAATTTTTGTTTCAGTTGGGTAGGAAAAATGCATCTAAAATTCAAATTCGATTTTCGGATGCTATTAACCGTACGCCAGGGATTAATCGCCAAACAATTCGCCAAAGATAATAGATTCAGTAAAATGGTTAAATTATGCCAAAGGTAAATGTTTCGTAACTATTGTACATCAGTACTATGCGAGATGTTCTCGGGATAACACCTTTATTGAGAGAAAATTTAGGGAAGATCACTCCTGCTGATTTTCCTATTATTGATGAACAAAATATGAAGTTTTGATTTTTTTTTTCATTTTGAATGGGTTTTAACTGTTAATAAATTTTTGAAATTTTATTGTACATAAAATTTTCCTTCCCCCCCCCTTCTTCTTTTTCTTTTTCCATTTTATGCAGGAAGAATGTTGTTTATAAATATTTGAAATTTAACTTACTTAGAATTAAGATTTACTTAGAATTAGATTGCGATTTGATTGTTTATTAAGATTTTCAGAATCAAGCAATGTTGAAAATTTTGAAAGTGTGTCCGTTTTTAAATGATGCTGCTCTTTCCTGTGAAATAGTTAAATGCATAAAAATTTAGACAGAAAATAAAGGAATTAATTAGCGCAATGAACAAAACAGTGTAAGGCTTTCAAAATAATATAAGTAATATATGTATGAAAATTTGAGTTTTAAAAATATTTTACTAAGGAAGTCACGAAGACAATTGCACGAAATATTTTATTGAACCTGGCGGAACAAACGATCGCCAGTTTCAGTTTAGTTGGATTAACGTCCCATTTTAAAGCAATACAAGGGCTATTTTTTGACGGACCTCGTAATTTTTAACCTCGGTCAGCTGACGAGGACTACACCTTAGCTGGCAAACTCACCTCTCCAAATTTTCGCATCACACCAGCAGGAAGATGTTAAGTCCTGACGGATTTAGTGTGCACCAGACCCGCTAACACGACAGTTCTTTGGTGGAATCGGTTCTCGAATCTGAAACCCTCTGATTGGAAGCCGAGACCTTACCACCAGGCCACCGTGGCCCTACAAACGGTCACCAAAGTGGCCAATTTATGTAATGAAAAAAATACACGGTATTTATAATTTTAGTGGTAAGCGATAATTTAGTGGCAATTTTTGTTCGATGCTGAATCTCATTTCGGACCTCCCTTTTATTTATTGATTTTGATAATAATTTTAACATATCGATACGATATGACGTCATTAACTATAATACACCTCTCAAATCAAAAAAGGCATTTCCGAAAATATTTCTGAAGATGATTTGAAATGCAGCTTTACTGATACAACTAACTTTTACTAAATACAACTTTCTAATAGATAAAAAAAAATGAATTTTAATTAGATACATTCAAATTTCTCAGGATTATTATTTAATATTCTTACGTTATGAATAGATTTATGACAGCAATTTGTTTGTAAGTTTAATGTTCATTCATAGTTATAATTTCCAATTGAAAAAGACTTCGCATGTGGCTAAAATCAATCTTCAAAAGTAAGTTTGATTTATATGATGAAAAATTACTTTCTTCTAAAATTTTGAGTCATTTGAATGTATTTAGTTTTTGTGTATTCGTAAGCAATTTTGATGGAATTTTTTTACCTAGAATATTTATTGTTTAATCGCATAATTTGGAGTCTCGTAAAATAGATATTGTGATTGCTAGCTTTGATTCTAATTTATAAATGGATGGAGGTTTTTTTAATGGAATATTGCTGCATTTTATTTTTGCAAAGCAGAAATCGTGCCTATGTTCAATGTAATGTGGAGTTGGTTATTATAGCGTTGCGTATAAATAAAGATTTGCTTCGTGGTGAAAGTATTTGGATTTAGTCATAAATATTGCATATAAATAACAAATCGGCTTATGTAAAAGTGAAAGATAATGAGATTTTAAAATATAAAAGTTGTCTTGAAGAATTTTCTGTTATAAGGAATCGTCAATTTTTCCCCCTCCTTAAGCTATCAAATGATTAACCAATTTCTTGTTCTTTTCAATAAAAACGTATTCCTGAGATTTATTTTTTTCATTAACTCTCATAAATGATATTTTTTTTTAAAAAATTAATTCATTCCAAATGATACGAGTTTTGTCGACCTCATGTTGAATAGTTCAAAATGAGGTCGAAAAAACTCGTCAAATAATATTTAATAGTTAGCGAATAGTTTATAATTAAATCTTTTAATTTTCCTTTTGTTTTTTAAAAATATGTTAGAGACGATGTTAATCTGGTCGTTGTTGCGTATAGAAATATTTTATTGCATCCTAATTATCTTTAGGTAAATTTTGTTAAGAAAATATTTGCTTCAGAATTGTTAAATTTAGTAAGGCCTTGTTTAGCTGCTGCGTTAGAAAACAAAAACTGAATCCCGGACTTTTTTTTTTTTTACCTAGAACTTTTGAACTAAACTTGGAACTTTTTTTCTGTCGGATAATTTTTATTGATTCTTCAGATTTCTAGATTTATTATTCTTTTATCTTAAAATTTTTCTAAATTATGTGCAAACAATCGAAAACTTCATTATAAAATTACAAATAATATATCTACATTTTATAAATAATATGATATCTACATTTTATAAATAATGTGATATCTACATATTTATATCTTGTAGCTTGAGCAACCATGATAATGCGTTTAGTTTCATTCAAAAGTCATATTTCAATACTGACCAAAATGTTCAAATCTTTCTAATTCCTATTTATTTTAGCCCTTCATTAAGGGAAACTTGGTTTAGATAATGTAATCTATATTTTTAAAAATTAAAAAAAATCCTGATAAATGGTTTAAATATATTAAATTTTTGCTTCATGCGTATTTTTTAAAAATCTAGATTTTTTGGAGGGGGAAAGACAAAAGTGTACATAATTTGTTTTTAAATTTTACGACGCATTTTTTTTTTAAGAATTCAATTCATTTTTTCAAATACTTTTGATTTATTTTTTAATTGTATTTCCTTTGAATTTGAACTTCGAATTTAAATTCTGTAGTAGTTGCATTACTCTTATCTTCTCTTTTGGATACTAGATGACGATGCCTGATTAGGCCATCCCATATGTCATACCATAGTGCATTGCGATTGTAATGAGAATGAGTAGTGATGCTGAACTGTGAAGCCGCGAGCGTGAATGTCTTGCCTTTGTGTTAGTGTATGTTTAAGTGTGTGGAAGTTAAGTGTATTAAAGAAATATTTCCAACAACATTCGTCCTGTTGCTTCCTGCACAGATCATAATAATCTACATACCATTACAATTCTAAATTAGATGAGCAAATTTTATTTTGGATACTTATTTTAATCCATATAATGTTGGAAAGGGCATCTGAGATAGTTAAGCTTGTCCTATTGATTTACCTTTTATATTATACTTTAACTAAATCTGATTTAAATATAAATTCCTACTATTCGATGCATGAATTTGACATATCATTTCAGAATACAGAATTAAAGTCTGTCTTTAAACAAGACATGGATTATTTTTAGATGGATTGTAATGTTGACGAAGAAGACACCAGAGTGGTCAATTCCTTATCAAAATTTGTATTACACATACGAGAGAAGGCTTGGCTCTAAAATTCTGAGCTCTATCACAATGACTGTTTCAGATATGTTGAGTAATTTAGAATATTATAACTATTGACGGTTTTAGAATAATTTGTTTCGAACTATATTCATTGAACTATACTTTGAATACCTAATGTCGCAATAATGAAGTATTTCTTAAACGAGAATTATTATTGCAGCATGAATCGAAAACGTATTTTTTTCACTCAAATTTTTTAAAAGTGGGAAATCTTTTTCATAAATATCATTTTGCAAAACAAAAGGAAAAGCAATATTAAAATTCCGACGATAACATGGGAAATTCGGCGCAGTAAATACAAAAAGCATCCAGCAAGTCAGATGATATTGCTAAGATTGTAAGATTCTAAAAGGAGATTAAAAAAAAAATTATATTAGGAAAGACTGCTTTGTAAATACCCCGGAATTCTATCTAAAAGTCAAAACTTTTCCATGAAAACTAGTCTCGGATATTGACAACAAACTAAGTTGCCTTTATCTGAAACAAGAGAAAAATTTCTTACTTCATTATACTTATCTGTGAGTATTATGAGAATGGATAATACTTATAGATAAGCCCATCTCTCTACAAACATTATAATTTGTACATTCGCTGATGATAAGTATTTCTACATTTTACATAACTTTGATATTTATACTTGGTACATAGGATTATAATTTGAGAATCGTTATTAATTATGACCAAAGTTCTAAGATAAAAGTATTTAAAAAAATGTTTATATTTTATGATTTACAATTTAAATTCATCAGATAACTACTTGAATAATGTAAAAACAATGTTTACTTTAGAAGATGTAAACAAATATTTATAGACCATGCAATAAAAATGGTACAGGCAAACTGAAAAGCAATTAATAAAAATATTTATCTTTTTATAATTTTGCTCATTGTTGAAATATTTTTTTTATGTTGGACCAATTTTATAATATTTGAATAATTTCCTTTTTTTTTTTCTGCAATACATTTGTAATGATGGGAAATTATTTTGTGAAAATTAATATGATCCACACTAAAATGCTAGTGATCACCACCCATTAGTTCCCCCACATTTTTATATGGAAGAAATATTTATATGAAAAATTCGCTAGTTGTTGGCATAAGAAAAGACAATTAAAAAAAAAAAAAGCACAATCTTGTAAAACTTTGCGAAATTCATTGCAGAAGAGGGGGAGGGGGATCAATTTAGATTAGAAACTCAACGGAAGTTCGAATAATCCTCTAGAGTTAATTCGAATCATCCCCTGGTCTATTTGAAAATTTATTTTGTGTTTTCTCAAGAAATTATTCTTTTCAAAAAGTGGTCAAAATTCATCAGAGAATATGTGGTATTTATAAGTAATTAAAATTCATTTTATGCGGAGCAAGAATTTTTTTAAAAATTCCTGTAGTTATAAAACAATTTTTTTAACAATCTGCTTTCTACTTTAAAATATGCTGCATATTTTCGAGAGAAATATGAAAATGAAAGAAATAATTTTTCTGGGAAATATTCTTTGAATTTGGATATTAAATATTCTTGAATATTAAGAAAATTTTTGACTTTTGAGAATGCGAATCAAACAAAGTAAAAAATGAGAGATTTTTAATCTAGAGAAGGATTTAGTTTAGTTATGTTATTAACGTTCCGTTTTAAAACAACACTAGGACTATTTTGGGTAGAACCTCGTAATTTTGAACCGAGATCAGATGACGAGGACGTCACCTGAGCTAACACCCCCCTCTTCAAACCACACCGCACCAGCTGGAGGACGTTTAACGTGCACCAGACTCGCTTACACGACAGTTCTTCGGAGTCGTCTCTTGAATCTGAAACTCTCCGGTTGCGAAGCCGAAACATTACCACCAAGCCACCGCGGCCTCATCTAGAGAAGGAAATTCTGTTGCATAAATTATTTTGAAAAATCAGAAGTATTATTATGCATTATCTTGTGAAACATGAATTGCATATTTTACAACATAATGCAAAAATGCGTAATGAAATGATTATTTAAACATAAAACGGATAGAAAAATCGAAAAGTCTATCTGGGAATACGGTCCAGATGTCAGTCGCATATGCGTAATTAATTCTTCCATTAATTAGTGGTGTTTGTACTCCAACCTTGAAAAAGTTGCAGCTTCATCAATTTTTATATGTTTTGGGTGGGGTTGACGTATTGAAAATATATATCATTTGATGATTGATCATTGTCAGTATGAGAATGGAACAAATGTTCCATACAAAATTGCTAATAGCTAAATTTATTGTTCTTTTGAAAAGCAACTAAAATTGCGCTCTTAGAAGAGTTTTCTATTGAAAATAAGAATTTTTCCTATACTTTATCAAAGATTTAATGCTTGAATCAAACTTCATTTAGTTTCATTTATCGATAAATTAAAATTTAATTCTGAAAAAAAAATCACTGAATTTTTCTTCTATCGTTCGCCAAATTAATTCTAAAAAAAATCATCGGATTATTTTTCTATGTTTCGTACAATTTACTTATGAAAGGAAATTGCTCCAACAATTGCGCTCCATCAATATGAGCGCAAAGGCAACAGAGCGCATCCACTAAACAAGCAAAGCAGAGGCCTCTCTTGTAAGCTCTAGCAAACGCAACTTAGAACTAATCTGTTTTCATGAAGGCTGACCCCAGATGTAGACAACAAACCACGCTGTAGAGTGTAGACATATCGTGAGTTAGAGATTACGTTTATTCGATAGATATTCTCGTTTTCCAACACACTCGCGGTAGGTGTCCAGCAGAAAACCACTTTCCCCAACTGTCCCTCGAGGAGAGAGGGGTCTTGTAGCTGGCGAAAGGAAAGGACAAATGGGATGGCTTGAATTACGACTCACGATTAATTGAACAACCCACAGGTCAGTGCCACACAGAAAAAGAAAAAAAAAACAAGAAAAAAGAAAACTTTATTGCAAGCCACTCCTGGAGTCCTGTGGGGCGTTAATTTTTGCGGTTAGAACTTTTCTATTCTTTTGTATATACTCAAAAGATTGTATATGCTGTTGGTGGGATGGTTTACAAGGAGTGCACGAAATGGCTACTGCAATAAAATGTTTTTCAGAAAATTAGAGTGAATTGATATTGCTGCCGACGTTCTCCTTTGACTAAGGGATCCCCACAGTTCCTTGAATGTTATCAGAAACCACAAGTCAGATTGTTTCTTCTAAGGACTTCTTATTTTTTTTTCCACTCTAGAATATTTTTAATTTCTTGATCTATGAATTTATCAAATCTTCTAATTACATGATGCCTGTTATTTGAGATATGTTTCAATCTATAATTGAAAGTAAAGAGTAATTGTTACAACTTACCTCCACGATACGTTTTAAAATTAGTAACTCTTTTTATTTACAGATTTTAGCATAAAAAATTTCGCATCTCCATGTATAAGGTAGATACATCACTAAATAGTTAAGTCTATTTTTTTTTAAAAAAAGTTGGCAAATTTTGATTTAAGTGTAAAAATTCTTTAAAGATCTCGCTTGTCCACTTGCAAAACAAAAAAAAATTCACGTATAAAAACAAGACAACAAATGAAACAGTAATGATAAATTTAAAAAAAGCAATTATTTGAACTTTTTGATGCATTCTAACGCATTTATCAAGAAGGTTCACTTTAAGCCTTCTTAATAGTTAATTTTGAAAGATATGACAAAAGCACTCTGACTATATATTATGCTATTCCATAAGCATAGAGACCCAAAGTTTTTGAAAACAATATTTTGTATTACTCTTATGATTGTTTTCCTTATTATCAAAAATACGACACATCCTACTTTGGAAATCGCCTTGTCACTTCGATACAACTGAAAGTTCATACAACTCTTCGTGTAAATAAATTCCACTTGATTTTTCCCTTGAATTATTATATTTATGAATGAATTTTAATTTTTATATAGGGAGTTTTTTTTAAGCGTGGTTTTGTGATGATGATACAATAAAACTGGATACGGGAAGAGGGCTAATCGCTCGTTAGCGATTTTATTTCATTTCATATATTTGTACTTGCATTATATGAATAGAATGCATAATCGGAACTACAAAATTTCCCACACCTTCTTACAAATGGGACAATGAAAGATCTATATGTGGAATTTGGTGATAGCATAAGGAAAGTTGCTTTTGTTTTTCTCCCACTAATATAAAGCTGAGCCATTGTAGTAAAATTTGACAGTATAGTTAAGCTGTATTGTGACTTTACTACAAAATTAGAATGCTTACTATTACTAGAATGAATTTTTCGGTCAGTAAGCAGGATAATTAGAACTGCTTCTAGAATTCTTATGAGCGGTCCAGTATGAGAACTTAGACGAAGGAATTTCTTAAAATTCTTGCATTCGACACACACTCGAGTTAATATGCAGTATTTTTGGTACACGCAACTTTGGAACTCGAAACTTTATAAAGAAATATGCAAATAAGTAGAGAATGAAAAGTAATAAATAGTATTTCTTGAATCTTTAGAGTTTAATTTCAAAATAACTTAACCTTTTTTTTTTTTTTTTTTTTACCTTACTGTTTCATGATCTTTCTTCAGGTAACGAGAAAAGAAAAATTCTTCTAAATTCAATTCAGCATGAGCAAAGGAAAATAAAATATTAATTAGCAACGAATAAAAAAAATGCAATTTTATAGATATTCGGTAATTTTAAATAACATTATTTGACCTAAATTAGCTTTCTGAGAGTAGCAGTTTGTCGACATTGAAGGAACTTCTAAAATATGCATAATAATAATTTCTAGAAATCTTAAAATAATTGTTTGCAGTTCATAGTGATTCATTGTTTAAAATAACACTCTCAACCTTTTATTTCTAGTAATTCTAGTAATACATAATTGTTTCACCATTGCCTCTCTTCCGAAAACTGCTATTAAAATCTAATTGTCTTGCCTTTAAACAATTCATTTGAAATTTTCAATCCTATTTTTAATTTTATATATATATAATTTTGTGCTATTTATGCATATCTATAAATTTTTTAAAATTTTATTTTTGTTTTAACTAAAATGTTTTTCTTATTTTATTAACAATATCCGATTTTTAGCAAGTACACACACACACACACACACACACACAAACACACACACACACATATATATATATATATATATTATATGAGTAAGAAGAATTTTCATTAAAAAATACGACAAAGAGGTTTTGATCAATCTTCATTTTTTGACCCCCTCATTAGACCTGAAAACGCCATTTTTGAAATGTCTATCCATATGTTCGTAAATATACTTAAAATGCGCAATTAGTTGGATACATGAAATTTGATGTTTGATTATATTACTAAAATTAAACTGTTTAAAATTCATCTATAAGTGAGCTTCCTATTAATTTATTCATACATAGAATTAATTTTAAATTTTTTTACGTTTTTATTGAAATTGCGTTATTTTAGATTAAACGCATTAAAGGGGAAAGTTTTAAAAATCATATTCCATTTTCTTTATTCGATACGATATTAAACACGACATAACGCAACAGTAGCCTAAAGATAAGATTTCAGCTTCAAGATTGGTGGGTTTCCCGTTCGGAACCCGCTTATACCAAATTATCGCTGTGCTAGCGAATCGGGTGTACATCAAATCAATAGGGGTTATTATATATCCTCATGCTGAAATGGAGTGGAAATTTTTAGAAGGTTGGGGGATGCCATATTGACATCGCCCTCTCCTTTGACTATGGTTCAGAAATGTGCAGTTCGTTTCCAAATAGTCCTCTAGTTTTTTCAAAACGGCTGTAAATATAGTAGCAACAACAACAAAACAAATATAACATTTACTCTATTTATTTACCATTAGTTTTACTTAGCTATTACTAAATAAAAATACTGCGTAAGTTGCGAATCACAGTTCAGCTATTTAAAAATAAAATAAAAAGAAAGTAGTAAAAAAATGCCTTAAATTGCGAGTGAAATCTTTCGTAGAAAAAACAGGGATTTCATTGAATTCAAAGTTATTTTGAGTGAGCACCAGCTGTTCCGATGACATTTTGTCTTTATTTTTAAGGATAACCATGTCACGACTGTTATTCCCTTTAGTAACTAGACAACACATTTCCTTTCACTAAACTGTCAAAATGAAATATTTCACCAAACTCTCCCGTCTTCACTATGCTAGAACATCGCACCTTCTTGCGCAACGCCGATTGACGCCAAAAGTTCTGTGAATTTGTGAAAAACAAAGTCGGCATCTGGTTGAAAAAGAAATCATCCGTTTCGCCGAACCTCTCTGCAAATCCGGTTTAGGGGAGAGAGGTTTGAAAACCAATCTCTTAGGCATTCGATGGATATATCTTATGCGATTTTAAATGGGCCGCCAACATGGGAACCTTGTCGGCTAACCAGTGGACATGGTTAATAGGCTAGGAAATCAGAATTTATGTAGCACGCTTCCTTTTCTTCTGTGGAGGGGAGAGCTGCTTAAGAAAGTTGCCGACTTCCAAATTAAGAGAACAGAGTGTCCCGTTAATAAGGCGGTGGGGGGATTTTGTCGCCACGGCGTGGATCAAAACAACCGCTGAACGGAAGCTTTTCTAATTGTGGGAACGTAAACCACGCGAGAGGGGTGAATTTGATCATTTGTTTTGAACGATGCAATCGATTTGTTGCCGCTTTCAGGCGTCACTCTTTAGACTATTTCTGGAATGATGTGTTGTTGTTCTATGCAACTAAGTTTTAGCTACGTAATCAGTTATTGCAGTGAAGAAATAAACATGAAAAATACTATTGCTTGTAAAAAGGAATGAAATTCGAATGTATTTTTAATACAATAGATTAGAGCTTCCGATTACGTTGTTTTAATTCGTCATTTTCTATCCCACTAGAAGAGAAAATGAAATAATAAAATTAAAATTTCCATTTATTTTATCCTTTTTTTTTTCGAATCAGAAATATCATTAAATGATAAAAATGAAATAAACAAATGTCAAATGAGAAAAAAAATTGGATCTAAATAAATATTTATTATATTAAATAAAATGTTATATCAGCATGATATTGTCTTGAAAATGTAAATATCTTCGTCGTTATTTTAAACAATTAGATTTATTAGAACGAAGCAACTCGCAACAGCGCGAGACTGAAAACTCGCCCATAACTGATGGAGTTTTAATACACATATAGAACGTTTAAAAACAATCCAATTTGAATATTTAAGAAAGAACTAGAATTTTCCAGAACTTTGAAAAACAATTGATAATATTTTAAATAAAAGAATTCCAGTCTTTTGATTAAACACCAGGGCTGGAATACGAACCACTGACCAACAGAGCTGAAATGCTCTGCCAACTGGACCAAGGTGATTGTTATTCTTATTTGTGCGGCAATATCTGAACAATATGTGCATCGTGAAATATAAAACAAATCTCCGATTCTTTTTTTTTCTTCTTTTTTTTACGAACTCAAGCCTTTAGGCCCAACAAAGTCTTTTAAGCCTTAATTTATAATCTTGGAGGTCTTGTTTTAACAGAATAATTTTAACTTGAAAAAGAAATATTTATTTTTTAAGATAAAATTTTTAAACATTTTAAGTCGTAATTATCAAAATGCATATCTCTATTTCTTGAATTATTTAATTTGTGCTTATTCTTTCTATTAAAGTGAGTGTTAATGTAAAATAATTTTGACAGTTATTACTGCGTTGTCTAAAATTCGCTTGATTTGAGTTAACCTTTCTATGAAATTATTTTTCAGTACCTCAACAAATTAATATCATGAAGTCATTGCGACATCATGAAGTCATGAAAAGCGAGATATTCATCCATCAGATACATTAGATTTTTATATGAAAATATCAGTTATATTTAATAAATATCAATAAAAATCATTAAAGAAAGGGCATAATCTAATACAGCACTTCTTCTAAAGTCACATATTTAGCAAATTAAGTCCCTTGTTAACGGTCATCGACAGAACTAGAAATCTAAAAGTCTTGCTTACAATATACTGTTTTCATATTATTTTATATTATTATTAGGGTGTTTCTTTCCCTTCTCGCTTTCGCTTAACAATCATGATATTGGCCGATATATCCCGATATCAGCAATTTTTTTAAACTTCACTCACCATTTGTTCAATGTTGGAAGATCTTCCTATGATAACAACATACATTTGCCGATCGGCCTGCATTACGATTCAAAATTCAAAGTCCTACAATCTTTGCTCATACCTCCAATACCTAAATATGGTTTCAATTTTCTATGTTTAAATATAGCAGGTTTATGCTTAGCTTTTCTTTTCAAACTGACAGATTCTTACTCGGTCTTTCTTCGCATTTTTTTTCTTTACCTGATATCGCTGGACGCCCCATTATTGTTTTAGAAAAACAATGCAGGGTTAACAAGTGTATTGCTTAGGTATTCAGACGATTGCTAGTCGGGAGATGAAACATTTCCGTTAGAAAAGGGTAAACTAACCGGAAAGCTATTCATTAGTGTTGCCACAAAAAGTAGAATAAAAGTTGTCGAAAAGTAAAATTAACAAATAATATTTTAAAGTCCTTTGCTATTAATTTGGTGTTAATTAAAGCTTTACTTTTTTTTGTCACTATTTGATAGTCAAGTGCAATATAAATACTTACTAGGACGTAATAATAATTTTTACTAAACATTTCAAACAATACTGGCAAAACAAATCTCAAATGTCATGGGTCTTGTAACTCGCTATCTACCAATCACAAAGCGAATAAAACATTATGTTTACACAAAAAAATTTCTATATAATTGATAGATATATTAATTTATCTGTTCGTATGGCGATTTAAATCATATCGCATCAGTAAAAATAGAAATGCGTTATATCACTTCGATTATACTTTATGTAGCCTTAATTGTTATTAATATTAATATGAATTGATGATCATCTTCAATGAAACTATTATTCTGATTATGAATGATATTTTTTTGGTATGATGAAATTCAAATTAATTTAAATGTTTCATCTAACTATTTAATCGCATGTTTGTTATCAAAATTAAAAATTAAGATTTAAAAACATCTTTCTTTGGACATTATTTCGAAATTTCGATTTTTACTTTCGTTTTTATTTGGTGGCATATGCATTTTATTTTCCACGGATTTATTTATTTTAAGCATTTTATTTTTTTTAATAACTGGCTCTCATAAATTCATATTTTCCTATCTTATCAAATAACAAAGTAAAATGTTCAATAAATGCATTTCGTATTCACAATTTAACGACAGGAAATCTAATATTCCTTGTAAACAAGTTGCTCCACAAAGGCGTCTAGTTATAAATATTTTATAAATTTTTGAAAATTTTACTCGAAATATTGGCATCACATCTCTCACAGCTTTGAATCATTTATATCAAACCCAGATAGATATTCAACTTATCTACCTGAATTTTTAATCATATCCATTATGAATTACTTGAAACAACATCATATTAATATCTACTTTGCATGCGATGAAAAAAAAAACTATGCCCCCGAATTCAATGAAAAAACACTAAGAAAAAACTTCTAGGAGAGAAAAAAAATGACTAAATACTTACGACATTATCATGCCAAATGCATAATTCAGTCAACAATCGATCTATCTTTACTTTCTTTTTGGAATAACGGATTTTCAACGAAATAAATTACTTTTTAAATATCCACACTATTAACAATCGATTTGTTCGCGGAAGAATTTTCATTGACAGTTCGGTTAATGACTTTGCTAGTTTTTTTCCGACTCAACTGTGGAAAATACACACACTGCGGTGTAAACAACAGAAGAAAAGAAAGAAAATTCCCGGGAAGGGGGGGGGGGGAAGAAAGGGAGCAAAAGACGTTGTCGGTTAGTCTTCTAGAATTCGAAACAATTAAAATCTGCATTACCTTTTGAGGTAATTACCACCTTGCCTTTAATGATTCTCGAGGAGAGGTGAACTTAAAAGAAACCGCAGACAGATGCACACCGCCTTCGCATGCAGAACTAGGCTTGAAAGCATACCCTAATGAAATGTTGTGCAGGTGTTAAGATTTCTCATATTCTTAACACCTGTTAATGATGGGGGGGGGTAGTGACTAGTTTCACTTCGGGGTCCATGAGTATGAAGACAATGCGATAGAGCCCCAAATAGTTTTCATTTCATGTTCCTGAATAGAAATTAAAGAAAGGTAAACAAGCTTTTAATTTGAGAAAATACATTTTAGAAGTACTTTCAGATTATTACAGTTTTAACTGTCTCTAATGAATTAAACAATTTTGTTCAGATGTAGATGTGTATAAAGCATTGATATAAAACAAGGAAAAATAAATTCGCTTTTTGTAAGCTGATATATAAAATTGCATGTCTTCATTTCTCTTCTTTTTCAAATCTTAAATGTAAGATATCAGAATCGGATCCATATTTTGGAATGTAATACGTAGATTTTGTCAATTTCTATGAACAATTTCTTTTCCACGAATATATTTGGATGCTATACAAATGTATTATTATAATCAGCATGAATAAATTTACTAGTCTAAGCATATATTCTGTCGAATTTAAATTGTCCTGTTTATCTTTTTAGGTAGAATTCCTATAGAAAGACTATCTCATTGCATAGTTTCTCTTCAAGACTTCAGGAAAATGTCCCCAGTTCTTTACAGATCATGCTTCTTAGAACCCCAAACCACCCTTCATTGAAACGTTATATAAAATATGCGTATAACGCTTTGCCCATGTAATCTTGTAAACAGGAAAACTAGAATAATTTTTATTTTTATTTTAACCGGCTTGGAATATATTATTAGAAATGTAAAAATCGTAGTCGATTTCGTAAATGGCCCATCTAGCACAAAGAGTGGTGGAAATGGTGGTTGGTTGAAATGTTCATTTTACCTTAACTTTAATATTGAAGATAAAAAAAAATCCAATCAGCCAAATTAGCACCTCATAAAGATAAATAATTTTTGTATTTAAAGTTTTTCGATAACTGCAATATCTCAGAAGTTAGGGAGCTGAAAAGTGATCTAACATCAATTTATGCTGCCAAATAGCAATTTACATGTAAAGGAATCTACCTTTGCTTTTCATCTTGCCGAGAGGGATTTTTTTTTTGTTTACAAAATTAAGCTATCATTAAAAAAAAATCCAATGCATTTTAAAATTTCTAAATGTAAAGGAAAGTGCAAAACTAAAATAATTCCTCTTAAATTGCGTGTTAAATCAATTTCCTCATTTCAAACTTAATAATGTGGTCATAAGGTCATGGTAGTCATAAAGTCTTTCGACAATTATGAAAATTTATTATAAAAAGTAAGAAAAATACCTTTATAATTTGGCCCAAGGATGTTTGGATATATTGTAAAGATATTGATGAAGCTTTTAATAAAGCCATTTTGTTCAGTAAATTTCGGTGTGAGCGCTCTTGGTAGCTCGAAGAATGGTAAAGTAGTATTCCGATTCTCACCATGTAATAAACATTTCTGCTGTCACACTAGAACAGCATGTGCCATCCTAACTTTGAGTATAGAGTTCTTTTTTAAGCCATGACTTACACCCTGTTAAACGCATTTCTTTTCAGTACTTTCATTGTCATTTGGACTGTATTATTTTAATTTGAAACGAGTATTTATAGCTTGTATGAATTATCCGTCATTTTGTAATTATCCGTGGCTGATTTTTAATTCATTTGAAAATCAGGATTACAGTTATTACTAAGTAAAACGTAATTCATCTTACCCTTATTTTGGAGAAATCAGCACCTCCAGTGCGTGTGCAAGAATACAGAGAGTTTCCTTATCAAGAATAGATATTATGTAACAATGTTCCTATTTACAACTAAGATTTTAGATTTCTAATTTCTAAGAGATGAGGCTAGCTGTCAAAGAACTTTTAATTCAACGCAATCATTCATTTATTTGAATAATATAAATGGTTATATTTAATGGTTATAAAATGAAATCTGTCCACTCGCTTACCTTTTTTCTTATTTGAGGGCAGCGAAGGCCTGGTGGTAAGGTCTTGGTATCGGGGGCAGAAGGTTTCAGTTTCGAAACCCGATTCCACTGAAGAAACATCACGCAAATGGGTCTGAAGCATGTTAAATCCGCCGATGTCAAATATCCTCCCGATGGTGTCGTGCAATAATCTGGAAAAGGAGATGCAGCTCTGGTATCGTCCTCATCATCTGAGCACAGTTCAAAATTACGAGGTCTATTCCAAAATAGCCCTCTTGTTACTTTAAAATTGGTAGTTAATATAACTAAACTAAACTTTTCCTCTGTTTTGGGCTGGTTGGACGTTCTATGAACACTTCCGAGTCCCAATAGCATACCCGACCCATTCAAATCCGATTAAAGTTATCTTGTTCACATAGAAACACTGACAAAAAGTTGCATTGTATTTGTTGTAATTCAGGTAAAAGTCTAAAAATTCCGATTTTGAAGTATATGCATCATCTCCAATTAATACTCTAAAGTCTGGTAAAAATGATAACTGTTTTGAATTTTCATTGCTAAGGAACACAGTTGTTCACTTCTCACCAAGTTCTGCAGGCATTTATGTCGTCATATGAAATTGTCAAATCAATTTTGTGACTTCTAGCAGATTTGTTGTCGAGTCTCTAAAAGGAATTAGTGATTGTACTCTTAAAGCTGAACACAGATGGTAGAATAATCGGAGTATTGTTAATGTAATTCCAAGGGCTGTGAATGAAATCTGGGATTGTTCAAGATTTTACAGAATTATAATTGATGAAACCATATTCATTCTGGGCTGGAGGCTCTGAAGAGACGAACGCTACACTATCTCTCATTCTTCTAATGAAACCACGATGATGGTAATCACAATCGAAACCAAAATATAGAAATTTTATTTGATTCAAATATTTTATTCATAGATGCATTAAATATGCTTTTATTCAGACAACTCGCATTGAAATTAATCAAAAATAATTCCTAGAATCTTGATATTCCAAGATGGATTGTCATAATACTCACGACGCAATCCGCGTATTTAAATTTTTGAATGAGGAATGATTTTTGTGTTTTAAGAACTATTATAGGAGGAAATATGAATAATTTTTTAGAAGTCGTGACGTAAGAATCGTTGTAATATGTAAGTATTTCCAGAAAAAAATCTAGCTAATAATAGTTCAAATTTTAGTGTAAATAACACTATGTAAAAAGTCGTTTTAAATCTAAATGAAATAAATCGATTTTTTCTTTCTTATCTGTTGACATTCGCTGCTTTAAATTATTTCTGTTAAAAGATATACTTGGCATATAATCTAAAGTACATTTATTTCGCCATTAATCATCCACTAATCATTTTCTCATTCAATATTTATGAGGATGAAAAAAACTGAATAAAATTTTTTTGAAAAAGCAGAAATGCGATTAAAAGTCGTGAGAAAAGTAGGGTCTGAAATGTTAAAAGATTGCGAAAAAGATTAACTGAATATCAACAATTACAGCAAAATGAATTAAAACACAGAGAAACTGATATCGAATTCCAAAAACGACTGTCTGAAAAATTTTACATTTGCTGAAAACATGTAAACTTCATTTTTCCTTTTCTGAGATTCCGAAACGTGTTTTTCTTCCAGGCTGCGTAGTCAGGTGGGTGTTTACCACCTTGTAGGGGGTAGCATTGCTCACCGCGTCTTCGAAAATTACAGGTTTGCGCTAATGTTCGTGGAAAGGATTCATACCTCCAAGTGCTAATGACGTGTTTCTGGTCCGGAATCGAGCATAAATGTTTCACCTCAACCTCCCGGGAGGGTGTGATGCCACATCATAGGAACCTCGGGGATGGTTCAGCATGTTGTCGAGGATCATTAGTGATGAACAATCATTCATTAATTGCTTAATTGCGAATCCTTCCTCGCTTGTAGCGTGGTAATTCTTGCAAAATTTGGAATGGGTTAGACGTGAAGGTGTTGAAGGTCACATTGCACAATTTGAAAGTAACATTACTATATGATACCATAAGAAAAAGAAGAAATAAAGAAGAAAGTAGCAATCTTTGTCAACCTTTGCTTCTATGCAATAGCACACAGGTTTCGAGGAATGTATATCATATATACACAGTTGATTGTGGAAAGATATAAAAAATAGATTGATTTTCTACCAACACAAAACATGAAATCGTGTATCTATTAATAACCAAGCGTAATGCATTTGAGTTCAACAAGCCAGAATGTTCGATCTACAGTTACTTGGTAAAATATATAATTTAGAGAGTGCGAATATGAGCTTGATGGAATTTTTAAGAAATTAATACATTTAATTTAAAAAATAAACTGAAATTCCATATCTTAATCATCCACCCGCATATCTACTACAGATTGATTGGATTTCTTGATCTTAGAAACCTTGATCATCAAAAAAAGATGTGTGTATGTGGGGGGAGGGGGGGAGCTAGGATGAAATATTAGTAGTAACACTAAAAACGATTTTAGTTTTACTTAAATAATGAAATATATTATTGTAAAATATGCTTAAAATGTTTTTAATTGAGTAATAAATGATAATGTTAATTTAAATATATATTTATATTCTATATCTATAATATGATGAATGTATGTGTATTTGTTGCCACTCAACAACGTGGTGACCTACAGCTACTTAATTTAGCACATGTTTACCTTGGAGATTAGAAATGTGCACCTCGGAGGAATTTTGGTTTTGAATTTTTAAATAGAATTTTAGTTAATTTTTAATTAAGGGAAAGTTTGACGTTTTTCTGCTATAACTTCCGAAAATATTATCGCACGAAATTGATTTTTAAGTCATATTGAAGTTTAAAAAATAATCTTTTCAATGATGTTAATTTTTTAACTTGTAAATTAAATTTCTGCTTTTAAGGAATTAAAAAAAATAATTTAATTATTTTTCAACAATTCATTTCTCACAAAGCAAAAATAAAATTTAACCTGCACGAGCACGTTACTCTACAGTGAAGAAAAGTTGGCTTTTATCAACGTATTGCCGTGATATTGGCAAAAGCTGAAATTAAAAAGAAAAAAAATGTTAACTGTTATGGCAAATTAAACGTATAAAGGTGTAAATTTCAGCACGCGTCTGAATAAAATGAAATAAATATGAAATATATATTCTAAAATGTAAATGCAAAGAAAAGTTTTCTTTGATCTTTTATAATATCAGTTATTAATTCAATAAAGCAGTTTTATTTAAGACAAGGCTTAATATATGCAGAATATGCATTGCAATCAAGGCCCAATAGTTAATTAGTAAACTTTTATAATAGACATACATATGCTAACAAAATGGTCTAAATAAAGTATATAATTATATTTCTTGTAGAAAATAAATTATACTAGAAAAAATTGGTATAATTGATTTTTTTTTCTTGAATTTTTAAGGCGAAGTAAAAATTATTTTTGCGCTATTATATTTTAGAAAGTTATCTCTAAAATGCAAAAATTTTGCTTTATTTTAATTAATTGATATTAAAATTACAAAAATTCGCTCTATAATTTTGCTCGCTCATTCTTTCGCTTAAAAATATGTGTGTCAAGCTCTAGTTCAAATGGTGTGTGAAGAGCCAACACACACATTTTTATCTTTATTATTAGCAAGGTTGGTCCAAAAATTCCTTAGAAAACTGCATCTTCTAAATTGAGAGGAGGGAAAATGTGCTTTTTAATCTTAAGAAGAAAATTTTGAATTTTAGTGTACAGTATTTTAATTTCTAAGTCGAATGTCTTCAAGATAATTTTCAAAAAATGATTTGAGATTTTATAATGATGATCTTCTAGACGTAACTAGTTGGTGTTCCAAATCCAGAAGACTGCAGTGACATTAAGAGTAACTGCAAATTTAATGTGAAAGTTGAATACCAAGTTATGTTTTTAAATAACTAACTGACATATATTGAGTTTCTCAAGTTGAAATTATTTTCGTGCATTTTACTAATGAAATATAAACTATTTAAATTATTGCTATGAAAACTTCATTAAAGCATTTTTTCAAACTTTAGTAACATTGAAGTATTTCTAACATGAAAATACTCGTAATGAAGTTTATAGTTATATATAAAATCAGCTACAGGTGCTATATTTAATGTCTTTTCTCTGTATAACATATTATAATAAAGTTCATCGTCTTAAACTTTAATAAAATGAGAAAAATCTATCAACCCAAAGAGTTTTAAGATGTGCAATATATGGGAAAATTATAGGTTGAACCCAAACATTTTTTTTAACTGCAGAAAGTAATTTTTTATATTAAAAATTTTTAAAGAACGATACACATGAAATTTAACATTGTGTATGGTATCCGATATATAGGCTTACTACATGAAATATGAAAACAAAAGTTCATTTTGCATTTTTCCCCCTTTACACTCATAAGATTTTCCAATTTTAGCAGTTCTTGACTTTCTCTGTGCATACCTTGAAAGGCTCAAGCAATGGAAGATCAAATTTAAAGTTTGCTATCGTTAAAAAAACTTTGACACTTGAAGTACTAAGATGAATATAAAAATTGTGTATAACAAGGTATTACACACAAAACGATTTTGGTTTTGTAGCGAAATATCATATGGCTCGATGAGAACACGGTTCAAAATAAGAAAGATTAGTCCATACAGGAACGGAACGAGGATATATTATTATTCCCTTTGGAAAATCCTATTTTCATTGTGATACAGGAAATTCAAGATAGCTTGAGTTCTAAAATCAATTTTTTATATTATAAAACTTAGAAAATGTTTTCTTGAAGTTTGATAAATTTTCTCAAATGATGAAAAATTGGTAATGAAAAATGTAATATGGAATGTAATTATATTCATCACCATATCTATAACTATAGTTTCTCAAGCTGCGTCTTTTAAGATAATGCATGCAAAAGTCCATGGTTTATAGTTAATTGGGTCAAATATTTATTATCAATACATCTATTTCTTTTTATCTGAGAAAAGGTATTTAAGATAAAGCGGCCTTTTTTTTATTATTATTTTCCTATCTTGATTGCCAGTCATAGATGAGAATTTTACGAAAATGAGTTTTTAGTGCTTTTTTAGATCCTTTAAGGCGATAGTATAATGAGGATTTAATTGAAGCAGCGTTGGCAGCCTGATCAGCTAGTTCATTACCTATGATGCCAATGGGAGACTTAACCTAATGTAATGAGATTTATCATTCAAAATACTTTTAACATCTTCTACTGTATTATTTTTTGTGTTGAATTTTTAAAGATCCTTTAATGCACGGGCAGTCTAAGTCCGTGAATAAATGATAATGAACATATGGTTTGTTATGGTTTTTATCCCCCCCCCCCAATTTAGAACTTGACATATTGCCAAAAGTTCTGCTTGAAAAATTCAACAGTGATTTTCAAGCCTATAGTGAAACTCTTCAATTTTATCTTCTCTCTCAAAAATGCCAAATGCCTCTCCAGCTTGCTCATTCATTTTCGAGCCGTATATGTCAATGGAGTGTGGAAGTGTCATTGCAGAAACATTTCACTGCACATTTTCAACCTTGCTAGGATGAATCCATATATTTTTATGACAAATCCTTTTAGAACCCCAATTATTAAAATTCTGAATGTATAAAACACATACAATTATCACTTTATTATATTACTTATTATAAGGCGCTTTCTTTTTAAAGCACCATAAAAAGAGAGAGAGAGAAAAATTGTTTTGTATAAATTGTTTACAGCTTTTTTTTACATAATATCACCTCAGAATAAATTTATTCATTCACTTATTAGTTTTTTCATATTTTTGTTCCCGTTTAATAACTCTTAATCGCAAAATTCAGTGACGCTTCAGAACTTTCTCTCGAGAAACGAGTGTTCGATTTAATCAATTATTATCTGATTATTGAACCACCGATACATATGTAAGTCCACTTTTTTAATAGCAGAAGAAAGCGATAAGGTTAAGGAGTCAGGAGAATACAAAAGAAAGATAAAGAGAAAACAAAGATGAAGACATAAGCCTTGAAAAAAATATGGTCTAATTCCTTGCAGCAAATGATTTGAAACTGATTCTAAAACTTCTTGACGTAGCGCTTACAAGAACATTGTGGCTTTATGCAGCAATGAACAGAGAAAGATTACACACGAGTTAAGAAAGTTCTCTTTAGAACAAGAGCCATAGTGTGAAGGTGACGCATGGAGGCTTTATATATGTCTTTGTGTATCATTATTTCCCACATGTATTCATACAATCATCATTATTTCCCACATGTGTATTTATGCAATTATCATTATTTCACACATGTGTATTTATACAATTATCATTATT